>CAKNXH010056932.1:34487-134003 GCA_932178445.1 Andricus quercusramuli
ATTAGTATATATAGATTTATATATATTGTCGTTGTTTACCTAATTATATAAAGAAAAGAAAAACCGTTGAAGACTATGTTGAGTTTTTTTGAGTATCTTTGAAATTTTTTTCCTAGTTTATCTCTCTTGTAAAATTGTTAAAAGTTTAAAATGTGAAAATTGTAAAAAAATTGATAACGTATCATTCACGGTATAACCTTAAAAATCTCATCTAAAACATTAATTATTTATGAACGAGTTAGATTATTAATTTAAAATGTAGCTTTAAGTAATTAAGTAACAGTTTTATAAACTTACAGGGAAAGTTTCTTTAGACTATATAATTATTAAACTACATTTTGCAATGAATAATTGCGGTTGACGAGTTTTGGTCGAGTTAAAAACTCATGATAGTTATAACGATACTGATAGCTGATTTAGAGGTTAGGTTATGCATGGTTATCAATATGTAACTAAAAAAGTCGCGTGAAATTCAAATTAAGTTGCGTCTATTTTTATTTTGGAATGTGAATTTTGGAAATAACTTTATTGTGAATATTGTCAAGACCTTGGATGTTTGTTCTAAAATTAACTCTATTATTGTCATGTTAAATGTGTATAATTATTGTTGAAAGTTTAGAGTAAAAATTGCAAAAATTGATAAGGTATAATTTTCGGTATAACTTTAAAAATTCTTATTTGAAACAAGAATTATTTATGAACGAGTTAGTTTATTAATTTAAAATGTTTTTTGTAAACTTATAGAAAATTTCCTTGAGATTATGCAATTATTGAATTACGTTTTGTAATAAATTATGTTTGATGAATTCTGGTGGAAACAAAAAACTCATGATAGTTATAACGTTACTAATAGTCGATTTATAGGTTAGGTTATGTTATTTGTCACGATCAAAACAAAACTACGCATCCTATCCAAAAATGATTAATAACAAATTTGTAGTTTTTTTTCGGTTTAACAACTTTGTTTTATTTATTACATTCTCATTCTAATGAGAAGGTATTAGTTTCATGTAAAATTTTACATTGGCTGTCTGTCTATCTGTCTGTCTGCCTGTAGTCTGTAGTCTGTAGTATCGTGTAGACACGATAACTGTCGAAAGATTGATCAGATTGAATTGTGCTTTGGCACACTTCTTTGAGGCCTACTATTAACCAGCTATTTTGGATGAAAATTCAAAAAGTGAGCACATTTTGAAAATTTTTGAGACCATTTTTTTTTTAGATTTGGAAAATCTATGTACGGTTATTAGTATTACGCAAAAAGACGAACAAAATATCCCTATTACTATTTCTTTAAAAGAAAAATTACTGGAGTTATAGCATTTTCAAAATTCAAAAAAACAAACGAAAATGAACATTTTCAGCCGAAAAACGCACGATATGAAAAAAAGTCAGAACGAGAAAAACGTTGATTTTTGAACACCCTGCAATATTTTCATAACAACTTTTCGAATTTTTTGAAAAATCAAACATTCAAATTTTGATCGCATAAAAAAATAATGAAAAATCAAGAATTCCATTTTGCTGTCAAACTATGCAAGATACCACAAAAGATGAATCGACCAAAATTTTGCACCTGAAAAAGATCTACAAATTTGTTATTATTCACTTTTCGATATTACGCGTAGTTTTTGTTTTATTCGTAAAAAACAGCATTGTGAATAGAACAATTAAATTTTTAGACGAGCAACACAAGTTACGAAAAAAATAAGGGAGACAAAATTTGTTCATCTAAAGAAGAGGTACAAATTGGATACCAATCATGTCTCGATAGGATGCGTATATACATAGTTTGACCAAAAAATGGAATTTTTGGGTTTTCATTATTTTTTGTGCGATCGAAATATAAATTTTCCATTTTTGAAGAAAATTGAATAAGTTGTTATCATAATCTTGTAGGTCTTTCAAAAAACAATGCTTTTCTTGTCATGACTTTTTGCACATCGGGCGTTGTTTGCAAGGCCGTAGCCAGAAAAAATTTTCGGGGGGGATATACAGCAGGAAAAAATTTCGGGGGGGGGGGGTTTTCAGCAGAAAAAAATCCGCGGGGGGGGTTATACAGCGGCGCACCTGAGAGTATAGGTATATTATGTACATGTTTCACAAATTTCGGGGGGGGGGGGGGGGAGATCAAACACGCAACATCCCCCCCCTGGCTACGGCCTTGGTTGTTTGGCTTAAAATTTTCATTTTCGAATGATTTTTTACATTTTGTAAATACTATAACTCTGATAATGTTCTTTTTATCGAAAAAAAGTCATCAAGATAAATTGTTAGGCTTCCTGCATACTACAAATAGCCGTACATAACATTTTTCAGTATTGAAAAAAAATGGTTTCAAAATTTTTGAAAATGCTCTAATTTTTTGAATTTCTATCCAGAATGGCTGTTTTGACGAACTCGTTCTTTCCCTCAGGACCTAAAAAAATGTGCCAAAGCTGAGTTTGAACTGTTTATTTTTTCTAGAGTTACCGTGTTTACGGACAGACAGACAGACAGACAGATAGATAGACCCTATCGCCAAAACTTGATTTTCGGCTTCTTGGGGTCTCAAAACGTGGAGATCCGTTGAAAAACTGTGATGTCAAATTTCGGACAATTCTAATACTTTATCAATCAAAAATGATGAGAATGTAAAAAAGCGTTAATAGGGGGGCTTCCATAAACCACAAGGCCCAACCCCCCTAGGGTGCTACGTGGTTTATGGAAGTCCCGTAATTGACAGTTCATGTATTTTGTGTTCTAATATTTTTGGACTTATTATTGTTTTCAGTAACGATTTTTCGGTTTTCTGGCCATGCGTTTCATTTTTTTTTTGAGCAAATCAATCTTTCTTGTATAATAATCAACTGTTTGGGTTAAAATTGATTTATTTTGTGTTTTAATATTTTTAGACTTATTATTGTTTTCAGTAAATATTTTTCTGTTTTCTGATCATGCGTTTATTTTCTTTTTAAGATGGAAGTGCAAAACCACGTGGCCTGAGACATCAATTAATCTTAATAAAAATAAAACAAAAATTTATTTTTAGAGTTCAAATTACATAGATACCTTTAAACATATATGTGAAAGGTTCTAGCTCTAGAAACATTTCCTTAAAATTATTGTAAGGAAATTAGTAATACCGCCGAGCGATAATTTCCGTTATTGAAACGATAGCTCGGTTTCGTTTCGTATCGGAATACTGTGGAAAAGTACACTGAAATATAAAGTCGGTATCTTATCGGAATTCCGAGAATGAAGACCAGATAGGCTTTTCCTCATTTACAACAGAAGAGTGGGTGAGTAACCAACCGCAGGTACCGGAAAAAGTTGCTTTCACAGCTGCGAGGCTCCACGCCTTGAAAGAGAAAATGCGTTAGGAAGAAATTTTAAAGCAATATCCCGGTTTCCTCGATTCGAAGAAACGAAAATTTGTTTCTTTTCACTGTATTTGCTTCAAGTGAATTGTTCATTTTCAATTAAAAAATTGTTTAAATTGAATTAATTCAAATTTTTAATAAAATCGTTTGCGTAGACAAATAAATTTTAGTTTGCTTTAAAGTTTGAGCGAAAGATTTTATAACAAAAAAAAATTTTCCAATCACTTTTTATTTTTTTAATCAAGAGGCGCAACTCATTTTATCTCAATCTGCAATCATGTTACCTAATAATAGGAATACTAAATGTAGTGATAAAATTTATTTATAAAAGTTCCTATAGACGTTACTGATAAAAAAAACATTTTAATTGTGAATGAGTTTCGAATAATGAGAAATAATTATATTTTGAAGCTAACAAACTGTAGAATTTGTAAACTTTCTCACTTAGATCCTATTTTAAAAGATATTTAGAATGTTGAGAAGTTGTAAAAATAATTATAATTTGAAAATATTTCCAAAAATTTGTTATGTTTCCTGGAAAAATTACAAATTATTTTCTATTTAATAAAATCAATTTTAAGAGAAAATTGAAGAGGATTTTAGTCTTTGAAATGATTTCCTAAAATTTAGAAAAATATTGTAGAAGTTTTAAAAGCAAAAGTATGCAATTTGGCAAGATTATAAAATTGAAACAAATTCAAGTAAGTTTAGCATATATTTAGAAATTTCAAAAAGACTTCGAAAATTTTTAATAAAAAGTACATTTTTAAAGATTTGCAACAAAAATTTATAAGCTTTTTAGGAATTTTGAAAGGTTAAAAAAATGAAAACATTTTCTTAAGATTTCTCGGAAAATTTTATATGAGTTTTTATTCTAATGTCTAATTTTAAACGAATATTTCGAAAGATTTCAAAATACTTCCAAAATTTTGAAAAAATAAGCTGGAAGATTTTAACGCAGTTTTTTCAATTTTGCAGATTTTTTGTTAATTTTTCAACAAATTTGAACCATTTAAAAATATGTTTGGAAGCTTTGGAAGTTTTGCAAAGACATATAAATATTTCTTTAATTTGAAAAGATTAAAAAAATTAATCACCAAATGTAGATTTTTAAAGACGTCAAATAAATTCTCAAAAGCTTTTTGAGAATATTGAAAGGTTTCAAGAAAATAAACAAATTTTCTTCAGATTCCTGGCAAAGCTTAAAATGATTGTTTATGTTAACAAATTAATTTTTTTTTAATTTAAAAAGATTTAAAATATACAGGGAAAATCCGGATAGAAGATTTTAAGAAAAATTTGAGTCGTCTTGAAAGATATTTAGAATAACAAACTTTTTAAGCAGTTAAAAATATTTAAAAACTTGAAGATATTTCCGAAAATTTATCAAATATTTTTTAATTTCTTCTAAACTTCCAACAGCCTTAAATATCTTTTAAATCGACACGAATTTTCTCTACTATTTCGTGAAATTCTGTAAATTTAAAAACGTATAATTTCAGCTCGAAAATAAGTATTTAGTGTCTTTTCAAAAATAATACGAATTTTGTAATATTTGATTATTTATATCTGGCTATGTTTGTGCAATTATATGTGGTATTTAAGTGACATCTCCTTGGAAGATGAATAATTCCGGTTTCTTTTACACTTTTACCAAATTTAAACAATTTAAGATGTAATAATTTTTTATTTTTCAACCGACCTATTAATATTAAGTTCACAATTCTTTTAATATTTTTGCAAAAATTCAATGGCAGGATTGAGGAATTGATAGTTATGAAAAATAAAAGTGAGAAATGTACATTTTACAGGAAAACTGAAATAAAATCTTTTTATCGAAACCAGCAGATTACTTCACTTGGGAGCTAGAGGCTAGACTAGAGGAACTTGTATGTGCCAGCCTAGGTCCATCAGATTTTTTTGCTAAATATTAAAACGAGGTTGGTTTCGAGATATTCGCTTTTTATTTATTTTTAAAATGAATGCAGCAGTCCTTTTACAATTTTTCCAACTTTGAAAGTAGCATCGGCTAAGAACGAGGAAGAAGAAAATTGTGCTTATTTTCATTAAAATATTTATTCGACTGCAAAAAGTTTTAAAAAAATTCAGACCTAGAATAGAAAGCTACTTTTTTTCATGGCAAGCAATTTAGTCCAAAATTTCTAAAGATCAAAAATACTTCTTTTATGTTCTACTATCATTTTGATTATGACAATTCTATCCAAATATTTATATTTACGAAGTTAAAGCAAATATTTAAATGCACATAATGTTATAATTTGACGTGAAATATTTTCAGAGATTTTAAATCAAATCTTCTGAAAATGTTTGCACCAAGAAAGTAAAGCTTCATTCAAAAATTGGGATCAGCTACATTCAGATAAAATAATAACTGTTTGGGCTGTTCACAATAATAAATTGGGTCTCGTTTTCATCTTCTAATAATCGCAGAGACTTGTAATAAAGCTGAATGATTTTCAAACAATAAAATAATAAAATTGCTATATTTTAAACTGTTTGTTTATTATTCAACTTTACCTATTTTGTGTTAAAATGTAATGGCTCCTGATGACTTTTACAATGGGTAGATCTTTAGAATCATCATGGGCTCTCTATCTCTATACATAAACCATTCCAAAATGTTTCTGGGCCACATATGTAAACTTGTCGGTGTTGCGAGGGGCTGCCCCTTCTTGCTCGAGATGAGACAGCACCTTGCATTCCGACCGGCGCACAGTTAACCTGTGGCATAGAAAAATTTTAGGATTCATGGAGAACCCATGTCGATTCTGAAAATCTATCCTTTCTGAAAGTCATAAGAAACCATGACATTTTAACAAAAAAATAAAAAATAAATTTCAATAGTCAACAAAGAATACGGAATAGAAACTTTAAAATAAAGCCAATTTATCATTCAATTTTTATGGAAATTATTCAGATTTATGAAAAGTGTCTGCGATCATTATAAGATGAAAACGATTATTGTTAACAGCGCCAAAAGTTATTATTTTATCTGGAACTATAGTTGATAGCAATTTTTCATTGAAGCTTTACATTATTGATGTACAAATCTTCAGAAAATTTGATTTAAAATCGCTAAAGATATTACACGACAAAGAATGAGCACACAAATATATGTACATTAACTTAATAAATATAAACATATGAATACAATTTTCTTAGTAAAATGGACAGTAGACCCCAAAATGAGTTTTCTTTCTCTTGGAAAACTTGGGATCAAATTGCTGGTTATGAAGAGAAATAATCTGAATTCTTTAAATTTATTTAATCGATGTTTCCTAGAAATGCATCAGCTTTATCAAAAAATTTGGTGTTACAGAAAAGATGGATCTCGTGAAGTAGTCTAACTTTTGTTTCAAACTTTTTGGCATGGAATAAAGTTTTTAATCAAAATAAGCAGAATTTTATTTTTCGTCGTTTGTCAACGTAATTGTTAATTTTATTTGTTAACAGTTGTTTGAATCAAAGAATGAGACAGGTAATTTCTCTTTTTAAATCGATTTTCTAGCTCATCAGGAAATAATTGCTAAACAACTGAAAATGTCAAAACTCTGTACCAGTATAGGCAAAACCTTCATCTGCAACCTGTGCCTTGGATCATATTTTTAGAATTATTCTCTCTATAATCTGTAAAAAAATTTGAGCTTTCTATATGTTTGATTAGATACTAGAACGGTACACATAGTTATTAGCTATGGCTCCTATAGTATTTTATGGAGCAAAAAAATGTGTTATATTATCGGGCCTAAAATAAGAAAATGTGAAATTTTATTACAATTATTAGTCTGAACATTTTTCCCATGAAGAATATGCACAGGAATTCTTCTGAAATTTAAATTATGAAGAAAATATTCTGCATGAGAAATAAATTTAAAATATTCATACCGGGTGACAGAAAAAAAATCATTTACCTGAAAAGGACGTCAGCTATTTAATTAAGCTTCATTTTGGTGTAACTCTGCGTTTTTATAAATTTTGGTTATCGATTTAATTAGATTTTTAATTGCTGAAAATAATACTTGATATAAATTGATATGTAAAAATACATTTTATAGTACTCTAGCCATTTTTAAACTATAAAAATGCGTATTTTTGGTGTATTTCGAAATTCCCAATTATTTTCTGTCACCCAGTGTGCATATTTTTACTTTATTCCTTATGATGTATATTTTCTTCATATTTCAAAAGAAATCCATTGCATAGTATTCTTGTAAAAAACATTTCAGGGATCATTTCAGACCATAATTGTAATGGAATCAATAATTTTGTGTTCTAAACCCGATAAAATCTTCACATTTTTTTTCATAAAATTTAAGGCTTGTTCTTTAATGATAAACAAATAATTTTTTGGATTAAAGAATTATCTAGCACTTAATTTTTATAATTTTTTATTTTAAAATTGGAAGCAAAAAAAATTATTTTCAGACCTGAAACGGCTTAGGCCTTAATGGAACCTGTAAACAATTTTTGAAAAATAAGAGACAATTTTTGGCCGTATTTTTTTACCAAAAGGAAGAAATTCAGGGATTACAGGGCTCGAAACAGGTTACTTTTTAGTATTAGTTACTTTTTTGATCCGTGGTCACCAAAAAGTTACTCATTTGATGAAAAGGTTACTTTTGGTTACATTCTTCGCCCGAAATAACGAAATGAATGAATTCATTGATCGCATTATTTGAAAATTTGTGAAAAATGTAAAAATTCAAATTTTTTCAGTAAATTTGGCACCTTAGATGCGGGAAAATGAAGGAAAAACAATAAAATGAGTATTAATTCGTATGTAAAATGTATAAAAAGGGCCATCAATTGAATTATTATGAATCCTGATGAAAATCGCAATTTAGCTGAAATCGCTGGTTTTTGAATTTAAATTTAAATCTTTTTCATTGAAATTTTAGTTTAACATTCATCTTTTTTGGTAGAAAATTAATCTTCTTGATTGAAAATCACCCTTTTGTTTTGAAATAGAAAATTTTATTTGGAAATTTATCTTTTTGGTTAGAAATGAACTTATTTTGTTGAAAATTCTTCTTTTTTCGGCTGAAGATTCCCCTGTTTTCGCAGAAATTTTAACTATTCCGTTGACAGATAACTTTTTTGTCAAAAATCCATATTTACTTATTGAAAATTCAACTATTTCATGTAAATTGTTTTTTTTTTGCTCAAAAAATCAACAAATTGATTGGAAAATAACCTATTTTGTTGAAAAATCGTATATTTAAGATGAAATCTACTGTTTTTTTATATTAAATTAAATTTGTTCTTGTTATTTTATCAACTATTACATTTTTCATTAACAATTCCTCTTTTTTAGTCAGAAAATTTCAACTATTTTGTTAAAAGTTGAACTCCTTTCTTAAACATACATTTTCTTTGGAAAATTCATAATTTTGATGGAAACTTCTTTTTTTTTTTAATTATTCTTTTATGTTAAAAATTCAAATATTCCAGTTAAATATTTATCAGTTTAGTTGAAAATTCATCTTTTAGGTTGAAAGTTAAATTTTTTTGTTTTTCGGTTGAAAATTATTTTTTAAGCTGAAAATGTAACTATTATTACAGTCGAATATTCCATAATTTTAGTTAAAAATTCATCTCTTTGGTTAAACATTCATTTTTTGACTAAAAATTTAATTATTCACTTTTTGGTTGAAAAATTATCTTTTTTAGTTGAAAATTCGTCTTTTTTTGGTGGGAATCAGTTTTCTTGGTTGAAAATTCATCGTTTTTGACAAAAATTCAATTATTCTAGTTGAAGATTCATCATGTCACTTAAAAATTCATCTTTCTGACTTAAAATTCAACTATTCCAGGTAAATATTCACAATTTTTTTTTAAATTCATCACTTCGTTTGAAAATGTAACTTTTTTTTTAAAGTAAGTTTTTATTTGTTGAAAGTAATTTTTTAACTGAAAATTTAACTTATTCCGAATGAAAATTCTATAGTTTTAGTTGAAAATCTATCTATTTGCTTAAACATTAATTTTGTAAACATGACATTGAATTATTCAAGTTTCTTTAAATTAAAGTTGAAAATTAAGTTTAAAGTTAAATCCATATTTACTGGTTGAAAATTCGACTGTTTTGTGAAAATTGGTCTTTTTGGCTTAAAAACTCAACAATTTGGTTGAAAAAAACCTATTTTTTTAAAAATCGTCTTTTTTAAATGAATTCTACTGTTTTTGATGTAAAATTAAAATCTTTTCTGGTTATTGTATCAACTATAACATTTTTCGTTAACAATTCATCTTTATAGTCAGAAAAATTTAATTATTTTTTTAAAAGTTGAACTACTTTCTTAAACATAAATTTTTTGTTCAAGATTCATAATTTTGGTGGAATCTTCGTATTTTTTGGTAAAAAATCTTTCTTTTTGGTTACTTTTTTGATATTTCGTGAAGCTTGAGCAGTTCCGAGCCCTGGGATAAGAGTTTGTAACATTCCCATGCCAGATGCATTTGGTGCGGGGCGGCCGTTCGCTGGCCAGCG
Source organism: Andricus quercusramuli (assembly GCA_932178445.1). Classification (NCBI taxonomy): domain Eukaryota; kingdom Metazoa; phylum Arthropoda; class Insecta; order Hymenoptera; family Cynipidae; genus Andricus; species Andricus quercusramuli. The sequence continues at coordinate 44,361 of CAKNXH010056932.1, forward strand.
CCCGAGATGGGACGAAACCAACCGAGGGATCCCGAGGTGGCTGGTGACTAGACTGGGAATCGGGTGAACGACCGACGACCGATTCCCAGTCCCATACTCCCATCGCCACTCGCCACTCTGCGCCAGTCCACGCCAGTCTTAGCGCAGTCGTCATGCGTGTAGTGCGTACATTGCTGAGTAACCTCGCTTCGTGCAGTGTCTGTTCCTTTCTCGAGCAGCCATATTGAAGGAGACCTCCAGGACTCTCACCAACGGCCTTTGGAATGGCCACCGGGGAGACTACCTCAGTAGGCTATTAATCTGCATCACCAGTAACTCGCTCGCGAGCTGGTGATTCACGCAACATTGAATTGGTAACACAAGACTCGTTTTAAAAAATCGTCCACAATTGTTAAAATTTGTATATTATATACAATTGAAACATAAAAGTAATTGCATTTCAAATGAAGACTAAATTTTACTTAGACTTAAAAATTGTCATTCTTTAATCTATAAATAAAGTAGGTAATTCAAACATTCAGTTAATTGAGCTTGAGTAAATATTTGATGCGACGTATTTGGCCCGTCATTCCGGCATACAACTGCACGTGCCGGGTGCCAATGCACTCGCACCGTGTCACCAGCCACCAAAGAGAAGCTGTTTCATTGGTCTTTCTGTTAGCGATAAGTATATTCGCTAGCAGAAAGGCCAATTAAAATGCCTTATCGTTCCCGCCTCCAACTTTTAGTTAAATATTTGTGCCTGGAATGTGAATGTGAAAATCTTGAGTCTCAGACTGTGTAAACTGTAGACTAGATATGGGTTGATTTGGTGTCACCAGTGGTGTAGTCCTAAAAAAAAGTGGCCTGGCGGTACTTTTCACAAACTGGGTATTTTTAGGTAAAAGTTCTTTTTTTTTTACTGAAAAGGCTACTATTATATTTTTTGTTCAGAATTCATCTAGTGTGTTTAAGAATTCTATTATTTGGTTGAGAAATTTAATTATTTTGTTGAAAATGTAACTATATTTCAAAAGTCATATTTTCTTATCAAAAAGTCAACCACTTAGCTGAAAATTCATTTTTTTAGTAGAAGATTAATCTCTTTAGTTAAAAATTTAACTATTTTGATGAAAATTAGTTTCATGTTTGGTTGAAAATGTATCTTTTTCAGTTAAAAATCTACATGTTTGAAAATTCGTCATTCTTTGTAGGGATTTAATCTTCTTGATTGAAAATTGATCCTTTTTGGTTATACTTGACTTAAATTTGAACAATTTTGTAAAAACATTAATTTTTACATTGAGGATCCATAATTAGAGTTGGAATTTCAACTGTTTGCTTTTAAATGAACTTTTATGTTCGAAATTCTACAGTATTAAAGAAAATTCGTCTTTTTGATTGAAAATTTGACAATGTTGTTGGTAATTGATTTTTTTTGTTCAAATTTTTTGTTATCAGAGTTTTTGTCTGAAAATTTAACTGTTCCATTTTTGGTTGCAACTTTATCCTGTCTATTGTAGAATTTGAAAATTCAACTGTTTCATAAAGAATGAATGTATTTCGTTGAAAACTCGTCTTTTTGGTTAGAAAATTAATTTTATTTGTTGGAAGTTTAACTTTTTGATTGAGAATTTAACTATCTTGTTGAAAATTCATATTTTTTGTCGAAAATTATTGTTATTTAGATTTAAAAGGCCGCTGTTTTTTTAAAACATTCGACCTTTTTGCTTGAAAACTTAATTTTTTTTTGTTGAAAATTCAACAGTCTTCTAAAAAAAAATTCGGTTTGTCTTGAAAATTCAATTATTTGATGGAATGTTAATCTTTTTTGTGTGAAAATTCGACTATTTGATTTAAAATGTATCTTTGTATTCTGGAAATTCAACTATTTTGTTGAATGTCAAATTATTTTTGGAAAATTAATTTTTCAAGATATCATTTTTGGATGAAAATTCAACTATGTTTTTAAAAAATTATCCTTTTAGGTTATAAAAACTCATATTTTGTGGTAGAGAAAAACATAATTCTTTGTTGAAAAATTATCTTGGTCAAAAAGTATCTTTTTTTAATTCAACTGTCTTCGAAGTCATTTGTCTTGAAACTGTTATTATTTTGGGTTAAATCTTTGACTATATTTTGGAAAACTCTTCTCTTTTACTGAAATTTTAATCTATTTGGTTGTTAATGCAACTGTTTGGTCCAACATTTTTTTTCTTCAAATTTGTATTTTTTATTGAAAATTCATCACTTTCTGTGTCACCTTTTTTTGGTTGAAAAATCTACTATTTTGTTAAAATGTAATATATTTCGACTTCAAATCTTAGGAATTTCAAGTTTTTGTATTGAACGCAATATGTTATGTATATAAATTTTATTTAAAAGAATTTATAAACGTAAAGTCCGTATTTAGCCAACAGCTACGTTACTTTTGGGGGAGATCAAAAAATCCAAAATTGGTAACTTAGTTTATGGATGGCCCATAACTGGAAAAATTTTCCGTGTGACAAGAAAGTGGCCTGGCCCCGCCAGCCCTCGACTACGCCACTGGGTGTCACGTTGTAAAAAAATGTGGGTAAAAACAAAGATAACAAAATTGTTAAAAGTAAGAAATCTATTCTTCGATTCATAGGGTTAAAATCAATTTAAAAAAAAATCAAACAGTAGAGAATCGATTTAAAAATCTATTTGTTCACCCAAGCAACTCTCGTTATACTATTAGACCCATTGCCTTGCCTCTGATTATTTCAAATTCACTACAAACGCTCATGAACTGATTTTTTGTGTTAATATTTGTACCATGCCTGCAATTTGTTGATGTGATAACACCTGATTTATTACTGTGCTATTTATACGTATTTTATGATACTACGCTATCTATTTTGTGATATTTTATCGTGTACTTACATAAATCGTGATTAAAAAAAGGTGTGAGTTGACTGAAAAAAGGAAATAAAGAGCGGAAATAAATTAAAAAGTTTCCTTCAAAAGTAATTCAAATCGGTTTAAAATTTAAAAACAACAAATTATGATCGAGCCAAACGAAAATAAATTATTAGATAACAAAGGGGAAATATAATCAAAAGATAAAGATTGGAGTTTGAAAATGAATTTTTTTTTTACAACAAAAAGAAATATCGCATTTAAAAATAAAAATAAGATTTAGAAGGAAACCACAGCCTGCAATGGTAAATAGAATTGATTTGGGTTTTCTTTGAATATTTCAAGTCGCCAGTAGAAACGCTTGAGTACGCTTAAAAATTAAAAAGAATAAACAAATATCGAGTTGAAATGGAATGAATAATTACATAACAAAGGTGCAATCTAATCAGGAGATTAAAAATAGTTTAAAGTTTATTATTATTTTTTTTTTGCAAAAAGAAATATTGTAAGCAAAAATAAAATTTAAAAGGAAAGTGAAGTCTGAAACGGAAAATAACATTCATTTGAGGTTTCTCTGAATATTTCAAGTCACCAATAGAAACGTTCAAGCGCGGCACCAGGTTAGCACGTGCTAGAGTGACCGCGAGTGTCGCGCACGGTCACGTGTATTAGATTAGATTACACGGAGACCTAGCTGCAAAAATCGCTCATTTCACAGTGTTGCAGTTTTAAATTCAAAGAAATAAACAGTTTTAATTTTAATAATTTTAGATGAAAATATAAAGGTATTTTGAATTGAAAACCTGAAAATTGTGCAATTTTTAAAGCCTTCATAGTCAATTTTAAATTTATTAATTTTATATGTAAATATAAAGCAATATTCCTAATTGCTTGATTGGATAGCAATTAATGAAGATTACAACTTGGGGACGAGCACACAACTCAATGAATACACGAATTTTTTATAGATAGCCAATTGAATATGGTAACTAAGACCAAACTTCACTCCCAAGCTCACTACGAATTTCCGACTTAAAGTTGAATAGGGTTGGAATGGTACTCTGAGGCTCAACTTCTCTCCAATCTTCCGACCTGAATTTATAATGAAACTGTAAAGGCTCATTTACACCTATTTTGGAAAAACTCTCTTCGTCTCACTCTACCACGTGAAGATGCCGTGCATTTATCTCACTCTAGATTTTCCACCAAACCGGAAAATCTTCACGGGCAGAGAAAAATCTAGAATGAGATAAATGCATGGCATCGTCACGTGGTAGAGTGAGAGGAAGATACATTTTACGCTTGCATGCAAACGAGGTGTAAGTAGACCATTATATTATTAAGACTCGTCTTCTCTTTGAACTAGAAGTTAAATGGGAACTAGAACTCGAACTTTACTTCGAACTTTCAACTTCAAGTTGTATGACGGATCAAAAGATCCAAAGGCTAGATCCTAAAATTGAGGAGCCAGTTTCTGTAATCGTGAAGGAAAGTACAATTCATTTAGTATCATCCTTCTTTCCTTGTTCCGATAGGTAAATATAATTAGGTTTGTGGTTGATTCTGCTGCGATGCGTCATGCTTTTGATGCTTATTCAACTGTGCTTACATATGTTTTATGCATGTGTATTCTAAGTGGGTCATCGCTTATCACGTGACACAATTTCATTTTTTATAAATTAAAAAAAAATTTAATTTTCGAACAAAAATTGCCCGATTTTCGGTTAAGGATTCGAAAACAAATAAATCATTTTGAATTAGAAAATATTTTATTGAAAAATTTCAAGAATGAATAATAATTCTAAAGGAAATGTTAAAAATTAAACACTTTGAAATTAAAAATTTAACAATTGTGTTCTTTAAGATCATAATATGTAAATAAAAATTAAACTATCTGAAATTGAAACATCAGTAATTGAATAATTTCTTTGATTTGCAATGGGTGCAGTTTTTAGATTTCTGAATTTTTATGTGGAATGTTAAATTTTCAATTTTTTCCTTTTATAAATTTTATTTTCAATGAAAATTGAATCCGTTGAATTTTCAAGAGTTTAATTAACAATAAAATTGATTCATTCTTAAAAGATTTTAATTTATTTAAAATAATTGAAAGTTTTGTTGCGTCCAACGTAGCATGATTCCCTTTTATCTTTGTTCCTCCTTTTATCCAAAGATCGGAAGGATATTGACTAAGCGATGAGGCAAATAATTCAATTGAGGGCGAATTACTATAATGATTGAAAGGTTTATGAAAAAACTTGTTAATTACAACCTTTTGAGTTCATTGAGGATGACATTGGGGGTTGGTGGTGGTTCCCTTCATGGTCCAGTACCTGTTCAAATCTCGCTGTATTCCAAATAATTTATGATGACTACAATCTTCTTAATTTTTAAATTAAGTTCGGATTCGTATAAGTTTCAAGGTTCAGGAGTAGAAATTTTCGAATTGTTAATGTTCCACAGAAAAAAAAGGTAAAAAGCGTTTCTGGTAAAAAAGCAGGAGTAATCTCGTCATACAAAAAATGAAGATTAACAGACAACAGTACGTAAATTCAGAATGTGTAACCATGTATTATCATGTCCTAATGTTAAACGAGAAGATTCGTTACCTGTCGTTGAAGGGTTGCAACCGCTAGCCGCGAGAATAGGTCAGGTTACAATTCAAAATCACTAAACACTGGATTTAAGTTGGATAAGTGGATCATATGAATTTATTGACAATTCTTCAATTGCTATTTGTTCGTGGTAAACGTTTCGTTTGCCCGTCTTTTACCGCAATTAATGTTGCAAAGAAAACTCCATCGGATGTTGATAATACAATTTGTTCTTCGGTTGGCATAAATATGCTTTCATGTGCTCATTTTAATTGATTTATCTGCAGGAAAAGTGTATCTTCGAAGTTCGAATATCCGGTTCGGATTCGTGTTGGGAGTAAGCCGAATAAATCTAAGTTGTTCAAGTCCAGATCCATAGCCCTTAGAAGACCGAAGTCTTTCAGGAGGAGACATGGGCCTGGCAGGAGGAGCCATGGACCTGGCAGGAGGAACGCATTGTAGAAAGAGACGACAGTTTAGACTGTTGATTGTTGTAATCTCTAGTCTTAGAATAATTTCTGTTTCTAGTGGGTCACCTGCAACTATTAATTGTGCAACCTCTCCAAAATCATTTGCGTGCATGATTCATGTAGGTGTGATTTGGCGAGAAACATCTTTTGCAGGGTATTTCCCACTTATATAATTTTGTCCTAATTCTCCCTATGTCTTCTTTTAAGAAAATAATCATTTCTGGATAATCACTAATATTACCCAGATTTTCCTCATCCAAAAAATAAAATTTTTTGGCTTACTTCCATACTAATTGCTTACTACAGTAAGATTATTCCTAAGATATCTCTGCTTGATTGATACCTATCCTTGCGTAGTATTGCTTCTTTTGCGGTGTTGACCAAACACCCTCACTCACTTCACATTTTGGTTTTGAGAAACCTTACTCCGTGCTGAGCTCATGAAGAGCTACTAATAGTGGAGATTTTAATGTCGCTATTTCACCTTCGGGAAGCAATTCCCGGTCTTCGTAACTGCCTTCTTCTGCGAAAAGGAGAATAACATGGTACAAATTTAGGGGGTTTCGCGGATATCGTCTAATTTGATAATTTTAACTCTTATAATGGCGACAGCAGAAAAGAAAACAAATTTTCCAGTACAGTTTCAATATGTTTTTTCACACGCATTTCATTGATCATAAAGAGGATTGCCTAACAGTTTCCCATTTCAAACAAAAAGTTTTTTTGAAACAAAAAACATACAAAAAAGCTGAAATATACAGGGTATCCCAGACTCAAGTGTTCGGTCTTATACAGCTCTATAATAATAAAAAATTAAATAAACGAAAATTCCTTGATTGTCATATAAATTCCGACACTTGAGTTTGAGATACCCTATATATATATATATATATATATATATTTTTAAATTATGAGTATCCCAAGAGTTATGTAAAGTAGTTTGTGGTTCACTGTTAGAAAAGTCTGACTGAATTGCAATGCACATGTATCAGAAGCTTTTTTCACTCACTTACAATAAATTTCATATATAGTGTGCATTAAAATTTAAACGCGATAATTTTAAAGTACATTCGTTTTAGCTTTTACTCTATACATATGAAGTCACTCAAAAGTGAAGTCAATATTTGTTGGAAATCACTTTCACTTACCAGTGAAGCTTAAGGCATTTGTAATTTAAAATTGCTTGCATTTTCAAGAATTTTCTAATAGTGCAGCCCTGAACAAATTATTATCTGCATGCTGGGTGAAAACAGATTGCAGAATTTTATTTGTAATCGATTCCCTAATGCTAGAGAGCCCGACCACTTTAAAATTAAAGTCACCTACTCAAAATTTTCCTGTAATCAAATTATCACTGAAATGTATAATTCTTAGGGTGGCCCAAGGAATGTCAACTTTTAAATAATCAAGACGCACCAGGATGTTCTCCCGACATATGACTAATGCTTGAACAGTGAATAACTCTCAAATAAATAGAGATAAATACTTTACATTTTGTTTCTGAATTCGTCGGGATTTTCTTCAAAATTTGGGATGGTTTAAAACCCACAATATCTTTTAAATCAACACAATTTGCATCTTTTGACATTTTTTCTAGGCTCAAAATTTGAAAGTTATGAAATTCCGTAAGATTAAAAAGAAAAAAAAGTATGGCATGTATTATTGCTGTAAGTAAAAGTTTTGAGTAAAGAATCGTTGGTTTTAGGCCCTGTTGGTAGGACAATGAAGGTGATAACGAATACACAGCTCAAGGTGTATAAGGTGCAGGGAGGCGTAACACGTTAACTCTGACAGAGCTGTCAGACCGCGGACCGGTGGTGTATCTCTTGATTGCGCAGAAGACACAAATTGGTTAACATAGCCTAAAAATACACAGGAATAATTATTGCGCAAAGCACACAAGTCCATGTTCTGTCAGCTGTGAACTCAGGAGTTTAACAACCCCCGGCCTGCTTGAATGTGGGTTTAAATGAGTGGATCCCTATAAACGGGCTCTCCAGTGTGAATACCGGATCCCTATAAACGGGCTCTCCGTCGAATGTGGTGAGTGAAAGAAGGGTTAAGGAGCCTAGCGAAAACGGGTATTGCCTGATACCTGGGCCGAGGGTCATCCTGGGCCGGACTTTCTCAAGTTCGTAACAGGAGTGCTCCAATGTTCAAAATATATCCGAGATCTAGGCCTTCATCACCAAATATACATTGTATCAAGATAAGGAAAAATTGTTCGAATACGCAATCAGGGTGAGCTTACAAACAGCGACTAAAACCCACGAATCTTGTCACCGCGTTTGCGAGCGTGATTAGTAGCGAAGTACCGTTCCATTATTACCTATAAGAGCTGATGAGAAGATGGCCGAAGATGCAAATTGTGTAGATTTCAAAGAAGAATATGAATATAATAATAAAATTGTCAAAGCTAATGCTGTTTTGTGAATTTTGAATACGTAATCTTGTACTTAAAAGCATTAATCTCTATTCAGTCGGGAAAGTTATTCACTATGAAATCTTTAGCCGCATTTTGGAAGCACATATTATAGTCCGATTTTGTTTAAATTTATGCACTAATTATTTTATATGATTTTGTAAATAAATATCGAGGCACTTCATAATCATTTACAAGTTTATGTTTATAGGCCATCTTAGTTAGTTATATCTTATTATTTAAAGATTTGTTATTAACAAAAATAAATAAAGAGTGGTTCACACTTAAGGAAATTATAATGAGAATTTAAATATGTAATAATCATTTTTTCATAGAGTCACGAATCTGAATTTGCTTTTATATTTAAAAAATGTATAGCTTCTACTTTTCGGGCATTTGGGATCATTAATAAATTAATAAATTGCCAATACAATTAAATACAGATTATTCAAGTTCATTAAAATTATGAAACAGAACATTTGAGCTTTCAGTAAATTTATCTTTCCTATATTTATGCCGTCGAAAGATCCGAAGTTCTATTTGTAGAATTCCTTCCGAAGGTTCGTCTCTCTTGTAATCTTCTTTTCATGTCTAGTTATTTTCGTGGAAATTAAAATCGTTGAAGAACTATCCTGGCAGGATCGCCAATATGTTACGGGTAAAAACGTCTGCTGATGTTTTTAAAAAATAACCGAATTGTTTTTAGACAATTCGATGTTCTTTATTAATTCTTCAGAGGTTCAATAGAAGTTTAAAATCTATGAATGTATATATATATATATATTAAAATATATATAAATATATTAAAATGTATTAAAAATTATGACGTACATAAGTGTTTGATTGACTAAAATATCATGATGTAATCACTTTTCACTGGCGTATTTGTCGAAAATTTCAGGAAGCCCTTATACGGCTTCTAATTATCTTTCACTTTCCATATAGAATTTAAGGTCATGACTTAAATCTCATGATTTGTGCATTCACTATGGTGTGAGTCCCTCTGGCCAATAGGTTGTGCAACTATGATATGAATATTTAAAGCTCTTCAATTGTTTTGCGACGTTTCGTCAGCTTGGTTTGCTAACCTTTTCAGGCTGAAATTTTATTACACACCACCAAGGTACCCTCTTATTTTGACTAAGTATATATGTTAGGCTCAAAGACCGAAAACGGCCAAAGACCGAAAAATACGGCCAAAACGCGTTCTGGCCGTTGCAGAAATGCCAGAACGCGTTGTGGCTGTTTTGAAAACGGCCAAAGACCGAAATAAACGACCAGAACTAGTTTTGGTCGTTTTCAGAGCGACCAGAACGCGTTCTGGCATTCTTGAAAATGCCAGAACGCGTTCTGTCCCTTTTCAAACGACCAAAACCCGTTCTGACTGGTAGTTTTGAAAAGGGCTGACTCAAAACTGTTCTTTGGAGTAATCGAACTGTATAAGACGCATAGTAGAAAACAAGACTTCTTTGGGACAAAAATCCGCCGACTTCTAAAATCTCGATCGAACAAAGTATTTTTTTTCAATACTGAGAAAGGATGGTACTTTTATGGATTTATTATTTAACATCAAAAAATGCAATTGTTTATTTTTGTACTATCTACAAACATCCGCCCCCTTTGAAACGTTAGAGTAACAATATAAAATGACCCTCCCCCCGTATAAGAATTGAGATTGAATTCCAAATAAATTCAAATGAATTACGAATATATTTGTACCTTTTGGTATTTCAAAACATTCTACATTGATAACAATTTTTTTTTTCAAGAATATGATACTGTGATGGCAAAATTAAACAATCTTTACTCCATAAACAAGAACTGTTGATTATTGAAACAATATTTACTTAAAATATCAGTTTGCCAGTAGCCAAAATATACGTTTGTTTATAAAAATTGGTTTAATAATTAACTGTTCTTGTCCTATGGAAAAATATGATAGCAAAGAATTGGCAATACATTTTTAGTTAGTTCCACTAAAAATTTGGGCCTGTTTGTGGAATAATAGTGAAGAATTGAATTTGTTCATGAATATTATTTGAGTAATTAACAATGGTTGATTTGAAATAATAGCGGCAAGGATTCATTAGCAACACATTTTCGGGTAATAATGCAAACATGAAATTTAGCCTTTTGTCCACAAAAAGTGACCAACGTAAAACCAACGTAATATGTGGACTAGGGTGGCTGGAAAACACTTTTTTTCTCTAGAGGGCGACGATCCCCCCCATTTTGTTCCAAATCCGAGAAAAGAAAATGCCTTATTTTTGTTATTTCGATTTTAATTCCATTTGTTTAAATAATTGAGAATTAATTAAGCAATGAATGTATTTTTTTGTTGTGGTATATGATAAATAATTTTCATTAAGGCCTATTCTAGTTTTAAATAATCCTAGTTTTTGAATTGACTGAAGCGCGTCAACCGCAATTTTTTTGCAAAATGTAGTTTAATAATTATATAGTCTCAAGGAACTTTTCCTATAGGATTTTTAAGGTTATACCGTAAATGATACGTTTTTTACAATTTTTCACATTTTAAAAATTTTAACAATTTTACAAGAGAACTAAATTATTTTTTAAAAAATGTTAAGCATACTCAAATACTCAACATAATCTTCAGCGGTTTCTCTTTTCTTACTTTAATCAGACTATGCCTTGAAAAGGACCTGAATTCAGGTTAAAACATGTCGGCAAAAATTTGTTTGTAATAAAAAAAATTTTTTAACACCAAAAAAAGCGGAATAGGCCTTAATGAAAATTATTTATTTGATTAAGCAACGTTAATAAATATTCCACTTGACCAATATAAATAATTTTAGGTGAAAAAAAGACGAGAATACAGTGCCCAGAAAGTGGTTTTTATGGAGAATTAATATTATTTTGTTTAAGTCAAATAACAACGTGTTTTAGTTTTTCTAATGATATGTAACTATTCAACGCTATTAAGAAAAATTCTAAGTTAAATATTACGCAAGAAAGGGGAGGGGGGTCAAGAAATCTTATGTATCCTTACGTGAACGGGGGGGGGGGGGGGCAAAAGTGGTCAGAATCGCCCTTACGTAATTAATGAATGGCCCCTTAGGGGTGTCAAACCCATATATCCGATACATGAAATTTTTCGCTGAGTAATTCTCTACAAGCCTCTTTAATTTCCCTACACATTTTTTCAAACCTTAAAAAATTATTTCAAAAACTGATAAAAGTGATTTTTCCCCATGCATTTTACATGGGAAACTTCAAATCAAAGCCGGCATCAGTTCAATTAAAAGAAACGTAAAAACAAAAATTAGGCATTTTCTTTTTTCAGATTCAAAACAAAATTTAACTCTAAAGGGCAGTTTCGAGTCCGCCCTTTTGAAAACTCACAATCAGAACGGGTTTTGTTCGCTTGAAAAAGGACAGAACGCGTTCTGGTATTTTCAAGAATGCCAGAACGCGTTCTGGTCGTTCTGAAAACGACCAAAACTAGTTCTGGTCGTTTATTTCGGTCTTTGGCCGTTTTCAAAACAGCCACAACGCGTTCTGGCATTTCTGCGACGGCCAGAACGCGTTTTGGTCGTTTTTTTCGGTCTTTGGCCGTTTTCGGTCTTTGAGCCTAACATATACATATATTCTTTCAGCTATTTACATCCAGAAAAGCATGTTTAATGTCGATAAGAAAGCCTACGTGGATGACTGAAGTAAGTATGATTTCGTGCGAACCATTTCTTACAGGATGTTTCTCACTTATATAATTGAGACCCAATTCTTTCTATATCTTCTTTTAAATGACTAATCATTTCTGGGTAATTACTAATATTACCCAGATTCTCCTCCTCCGAAAAATAAAATGTTTTGAAGAGCTCTATGAGCATTCTTCGGGCAACCTCCTGTTTCGACTTCTTTTTATTACTATAATAATCACTTACTACTTGCAGTGAAATTATTTTGAAGGTAGCGATGTTTAATACTTATCCTTGTGTAAAACTGCTTACTTTGAGATGTTGACCAGACACCCTCACTCGTCTCGCATTCTGATTTTGAAAACCCATACTCTGTACTGAGCTCATGGTGAACTGATAATGGAGACTTCATTGTCGCTATTTCACGTTTGGAAAGTAATTCCTCGTCTAAATATCTACCTTCATCTATAAGAAGAAGGACGTGGTTATTTACGGTGACTTCCTAAGTACAATACAAAACAATATGTCGATGTAACTGTGTTTCATCGCCTTAACTCACTGAGCTATCTGAAAGTTGAAAATTGTTACGTCCTAAGAAACATAACTTACCTTGTGTTTGTTTATTTGAAAAGTTGGTTCCTCGTTTTAGAATCTACTTTAGAAAGACTATAAAACTTTACTACTTCCGCGTAATGGGTACCGACGAAGTTTCCTAAATGTTGTTCCTACGTTTGTTCTTTTGTGGCAGGTGCTCTTTTGATATTCAAAAGTTAGACTTGGAGACTTCCACACAGATGCTAACTTTGAAATATTTGAGATGTTATAATGCTAGTCGGTTGGCGGTCCGTGTATGTAGGTACCAGCATTTGTAAACATCTTGGATTGAAAATGTGGCTAGTTATTATGGTTGGCTTATTGATTAATTTATGGCCCTTTAATTATCGTCTGTCTGTTTGTTGTGTTAGTCCTGCAAAATGTATGTGTATCGCTCATTTTCGTCTACTCTACTGCACTGTATAAGTGCTATAGGTACCAATGTTTTGTAAGCGTATGGGATCATATTCATCAGTAACCTGGTTTCTTTTCCAACTGGACCAACTGAGTTAATCTGTTCTGTTCCGAAGTTTAGCTAATCTATTCTTCAACCCTGGTGTATTTTCGTTTAAAGGTATTGTTAACCCGGAAGGGACCTCACCGTTATTATTATTTTAAAAATCAAATATCTCTTTCTATTCTTATTCACAATTGGTTAAAGTTTTTCAGACCACGTTTCAAGTTCAAAGTACTTCACTCATGTAAACTTATATTTGAACGTAGAAATCTGTGTGATGAGTCAGAACAGAAATGAGACATGTGTTTTGCATGGTTCTACTCCACAATGTATACCATGATCCAATAAGTAGGGGAAAGTGGGGTATGGTGTCAGTGCGGGGCACGGTGACTCTTGCTAATGATGCTCATGTTTCTTTAGTTTTATATTAGGTTCTTTTACATAAAATAGCTTTCTTAAGTACCAAAAAAAGCTATGTTACGTAAAAAAATTAACATGGAAATGAACAAACACGAGCATTGTTTGCAAGAGTCGCCATGTCCCGCACTGACACCATACCCCACTTTCCCCTACATTGTATAGCTACGCGCAGGTAAAAAAACTCAAACAATCAGAAGCAAGCCGCACAGTTTCTCCATCTTTGAAGAGTGAGGCGGCCAATTAAAATCAAGTTGAAGGAAAGAATGCAAATTTGTCTAATTCCGAGGTATAGAAGTATTGCGATACTAATAAAATGTATTGTCATGTTGAAGAAAGGTAAAAGAAAATGTAAAAATTTAAAAAATTGGTTTATATTTATGTCAATTCAAGTATATGTGTATTTATTAAGTTGAATATTTTTGGAGCTTGTATAAAATCCTATGAAATTTCTTAGAATTCTTTGCCATCTGTTAAAATAACGTAAAATGTTGAAAATTCTTCGATTTTTTTAGGCTCCTTATTCCTCGAAATCGTTAAAATTAGTATAAAACGTTTGAAATGTTTAAATATCGCTGAAATTCTCTTAAATTATTTGAAATAGTTTGAAATCCTGTATTAAGTAAGTAAATAAATAAATCATTCGTTGGGAATAAGCAAATTTTTATTGTACTTATTGAAATTTGTGAACCTTTCGTTCTGCGATGGAGAAACTCTTCGGTAAACAAATTTGTTTGAATTCTCATTATTTCATCATGATGAACAAAAAAAAGTATGTGAGATGTTTATTACTTAGCATATCTAGTGTTTTTAAATTCATATTGCTTTAGAGTCCGGGAAATAGCTAGTTTGTTTATTAAGGTTTATCATTTTACAGTAACTGCTTTAGCGTGATATTAAGTCATTTAAGATTTGATGGCACTTACATATACTTTGTAATGTAATTAGTTGAGAAGAGCTATTTCCCATATTTTTTAAACACGCCAGCAGAGAAAAAAAGGTTTGACACTGTATGCTGCCAGTCCTAAGCCTGGAAAAAGTGTGAAGGAAAAATACATGGAGCCTGAATTATAAATAAAAACAAAATAGTTAAAAATATTAACATTATTTTTTAGAGAAATTTTTTCAAATTTCTTCAACATTATTCATTGAGTTAATATTTTAACTATTTTAGTCGAGGGTAAATATAATTTTTTAAAATTATTTTGTTCAATTATTTCAATTCTGTCACTTTATTTTTTTTAGTTATATTATTATAATTATTATAAAGAGACGGTAATGATGATCATATCGCGAAGTGATGACAGATTTAACATGACCATCTATATATAGTAACCAAAAGTTTTAAAATGATTTGGTGAAATTAATAAGTGTTTGCTTGAAGCGAAACTATCTCAGCCACAAAGGTATCTCGAGGTGGGGTTAGAAGGTCAGCGAAGGAACGGAAGGGCTTCGGGTAACTGCCGGATACTTAATTCCTAATTTGTATAACATTTGTAAATCATGATTATGTTATCTGTTATGGTATCTTTAATTTTCCATTCTGTATCCGGTATATCACGAACTGCACGTATCCGTCTTCCTCGATCTAACCGTCAGCGTTTCGGTCAAATTCTAACTGGATGTTGTTCGCCTTTGTGGTTCTATCAGAAAAATGAGTTCCATCAGTATGTAATGGTAGTTTGGCATTTTAGAGTATTAGAAATTTCAGGGTAATGGCATAGATTTGGAATTTCATGAAAAAGGATATCCCTACTATATCTTCCTCAAGTAACTGGTAGTCATTGTCAACTACGTGGAAAAGATATTATACCATCAAGCCATTTCTCTTTCGGAATGCTTTTTATTATAATAGTTTACGCCTACTACTTTCATCGTTGTATATTTATCGAGGCCCATTACAAAATTATTTCTCATTTGAAAAGGGGTGGTACCGCTCGGTATCGTATCTTCCTTGACAAGGTTAATAGATGACCCAGTATCTGCGAGTAATCTATAAGTGCATTCCTTTTCTCCTCGTTCCATGATTGACGGGAGCTTTCCGCATCAATAGCTGATACACTGCTGTATGCACGCAGTGGATCTGCTGTTCTATTTCCTCTCAAGTCATCTGCGCCTAGCCTAAAGAATGTCCTTGATTCTCTTACTGCATATTTCTGACTTGCTTGGGTCGATTTGGGATGTTTCCATTGTAAAATTTCGCTGCTTATTTGATTGATACTGACTAGCACCAGTCTTCCGCACGTGTGAAAATTCAATTTTGAATTGTCTGCAATGGTATTTTGTGTTACTTCAAATTAGGGTGTTTGTTACAATGGGTGTACTACATTGGGGTGTTTTCTGTTGAACTTTTTGCGGAAATAAAAATTGATTTTGATGAATTTGAGGCGCAAGTCGCATTGGAGATCTGAATTCTGTCTGCATTCTCGCGGGTTGTGCTTCGCGTAGCCACATGTCCATTTCTGTTGCATAATTTTGCGCTTCTTTCTGAGCTTCTACCTGTACTCCTATTTGGCGTTTAAGGTTTAATAAATATCTCTTCATACATTCTTTTTCTTCTATGTTGATAGTTATTTTTGTTTCTGTTGGTCCATAGCTTTCATTGTGAACTGTATACAGAATTCTAATTTACTTCTTGATGCAGATACTGATCCCGTTTTTTTTTCAAGTTCGGGTTCATTACATCGCTTTTTGGCTATTTCAACATTTTGATGAAATCTTCTGCCCCTATATCATCCGGTTCGCCAAGTGGTTTCATTGTGCGTATAATTTCTTTAACTGGGTTGGTACTGTTATGCCGAAATATTAGTGATGGTGTTTTTTAAAAATAAGTCGAGTTACCAAATGGTACTTGACTATTCTGTATTTGAATGCGTACAGTTATCGTATAAGATTTAGATTAGAACTGACGAAGGGCCAAACACTTGATGCTACTTATACACAAGCGTAAGTATGTGGGCTTATCAAAAAAGGAGAGGCAAACTGAATGTGGGACAATGATATAGGTCAAAGTCCAAATGAGTAACAATACTGACTCGTGCTGGGCCAAAGTACTAAATATATAGCCTAGGATTAGTAGTAGGAGAAGTCTATTGAGGTCAACCGTTACAACCCTCTCTTGAGACTAAGTTTAGTCTCTAAACTTTCAAAATTTTACTTTTCGAGTTTTGATATTAGTATCCTTATTATCTAATAAAGCTTGTACACTAATACTGTTGGTTACAATATCAGTCGGAGTCTGTACATTAGTTTTAACACAGAATATACATCGTTTTTTCGGATCAAAGTTCAATATTGCGTTGAAAACGAAACTCATATATGATATATATAATATGCCTGAAGTTACAGCTGCAGACCCAAAGTACTGTAGCTATATCAGTCCACTTTCTGTCCAAGTTCTTAATCGTCCGTGGGTAGCTATAGTCATTGTCTATTTGTTTAGGGAGCTGAATCAATTTCTTTTCCAAATTATTAAGATCTTATTCGTTGTATTTAACGCTATAGGTCACATTAATCCAGTAATTCTGTTTTTCTTCCAAGTGTTTTGGTAGATCTATCTGGTCATAATTATTACATAGTTTCCAGCTATTTCCTTTTATCTTAACAGGTTTGACTACTTCTATAGATGTTATATTTTGTTCGCAGCTTATATCTAGGCTTATCTTATCGAGGGCAATTATAATGTATCCGTCGGAGATTGGTATAAAAGTTTCTTTGTGAAGCAAATACGGAGATTGATTACAATTTGGTTCCTCATATCTTTTGATTAAGCTTGATTCTCAGTTTTTACTTTCGGACAGTTTGAGATTAGGCTGATTTCGTTTATATATTAAATATCTTAAGTTTTGCATTGGTCAATAGTCTGTTGATCTGTGGGGACGTAAGAGTCTCTAAATTTAATAACCAGTTCGTAATCTGAGATAATGGATAGGTAGAGGTTGCCTTTCTTTTCTGGGATAGGAATAATTCCTATCAAGGATCCCTCTTCCTTCTCTAGGACGGGCATATCTAGGATGTAGGTAAAGAGTCCCTGAATTATGGCTACCGAGAGTGAACTGATGTCAAGCATATGTTGGTAATTTTCCTCATCGTTATCAAAGTGATATCTTGTTCTGTGATGTAGTTCGAATTCTTCGAGCGTCTTCTTCAAAATTACGGTTGTTAGAATATGCGGGTGTGCTATACTACGTTTTCCATCATTGATAGCGTCTATGCCTGTATAGATGTCTTCGATCATTTCATGAATCAAGAGATTGTCGAGTATCAGTTTAGTATCGACAAAGTTATCCTTTGTGTTATTCTTCACAGTTTGACTACATTTTTCGGGCATTCTCAGTTGTTTCCTAATTTCCTTTTTTATTGTAGAATATTCCGTTGAGGAAGAACCTAGTATTAGTTTCAGAATTTTGGTATGGTTAGTCAACACTGAGGCTATATTTTTATTATCGGTATACAGGTTATCGAACTCGGTGTTAATTTGATGTAGATCTGATTCGGAAAGAGTTCCGATTAAAGTTTTGGAGATGTTTCCAATGAAATTTGCTAATCCTCTCTTATGTCTCTGTTTTTCTAAGAGTTTATGTAGAATTGAAAATTTTCAATTTCATTTATTGTATCTTCCTCTAATTAATTTTAACTCTTCTTTGGGTGTGTATGTGTAACAGAGCGAGGGTAATGAGTTCACTTTGTTACCTTTTTTAACCGTGAAGGTATTCTTTATTTTGTCTGATAGTTTCTAAGACTATACAGCTCAGGCTAAGGGAGGCCGAGAGACTGACGAACTTCCCTTATGCTACATGTCACCTAGACCGGTCCTACAATATATTGTGGAGGGAGTTCAGGGGACAGCGGCAGACTAAACCTGACTTTCCACATTCTTCTACACTAGATTTCCCAAATTCTTATATCTCCAAAGTTGTATCGTCTAATCTGAACTCGTCCTTTGAAGTGCAGTTGCATCCGCAATCTCGTTCAGCTAATGATATAGTTTGGCCCAAGGCTACTAATCTTTGCTCAGTTGTTGTTGAATTTATCCCGATCATTAATCTCCATTCTTCATGGAAAAGATAGACCTTGCTCAGTTCTTCCATGTAGATATTCCCTTTAAGTTCTTGTATCGTTTAGTTTGCCTGGGTTGTTGTTAGGAACAATCCAAGGAATAGAAGAGTGATCAACATTGTTCTGCAACAAAATAAGGCATTACCTGGTTCATATGAATTCGCCTGGCTTTACCTTCATATTTAATTTATAGATTATTATTTGTAGTTAAAAATGTTATGCTTCAAACAAGTCATCGTAAGATTTTATACTGGTGTATCTTATAGCTCTTTCCGCATTACCTTTTATATTTTCCGCTACTATAAAATGTAATAATAGGTCCTCCTGGGTATATGTTTTTCGAGTTTTTTTGATGGATTTTATAAAATCTTCTACGCCCATATCGCCGTGACTCGACTTCAATTATTTTTCCATTCTAGGCTAAGAGCTGTTACACTTTTACTTTCAGGTATCCATTGTTTTGACTTTCCTTCGAGATTTCGGGTCATAATCTTCATCTAAATCTTCTGTCAGCTCAGGACCTATATCCGTCTCTATTTAGTATTTCCCCCTTACATCGCGTCAGTTTCCACTTGGGGGGATATTTGGAAGGATGTTGAAGGGGGAAATTTGGGATTGAGTCTTCACTTGACAGACTTGCTGTTGTATAGGGGGAGATAACCTCGTCTGTTGATGATCCTTTTTCTGTGTCTGTCGTATCAGTGGTGTTATCAGTCTCGTTATTTCGATATTTTTGGAAAGTCAGTTTGATTGTTTCCAAATAAAGTTTTTAAGATAGTAAATGATATTTGACCTAGTTTTGACAATTCTACTTTTCTTAAAAAATGTTTTAATTCGCGTTTAAGTTCGTAAAATTGTTCGCGTTTAAACCTTGGTTTCTTGGGATCGTGCTATAACAGTGCCAAGAAATTTCAGGTAGGTTCTTTATTTATTGACGGACACAGAGGCCAGTGAACACCATGAGCCTGTGTACGGACGTGAGCCTAAACTTTGGTAATATTTGGACGCAAAATTAATGATTTTAGTCATAAAATTTTCCTTACAAATGTCTTCAAACTGTAAAAAAATTTAACACTTCTTATTTTTCTGAAAATCTTTATTTACAATTGGTTTAAATTTTGTTTCTTCTTGTTGTACACTGCTGGGACCGTTTGAATCTTCTTTCTTTTTGCTGTACTCTGCTGAGACCGTAGAATCAGCGAGTTGATACTGCGTTGTTCCTTGCTTCTTCATCTAGGAATTGCTCTCTAGGCATTTACCGTCCTTTGACGTTCCCAATTTAAATTTCTTGTTAAGTTAACAAAGATTATTCTTTCGTAGTATAGGGCTACTATAAATCCACCCTAATAGATTTAATCTTTCATTACCCAGGAACAAAGAACCGATTGGAAAATTTGAATCGGTATGAGACCTCAGTGAATCCGCATTCTTAAAAGGCGTTGGCGGATTGCCACCGATTAGGTAGAAGTGCTGCTGAATCGGAGAGAAACCGTTTTTAATCGGACGCACAAATATTTTGTGACCGATTGAAAAACGTATGTGAATCGGATTTATACGATTACCGACGCAGTGAATCGGAATATTAAAATTTAAATTATGTTCAAAATAATTTTTTTAAACTCATTAGAAGAGGATAGAAATTAATATAAATAATTTTTTTGCAATTTGAAGACATCTGTAAAATAAATTTTTTAGTAAATATCCACTACTTTTTGGTAATTGTACCAAAACCTGTAAAATAACTGCATTCAAAATAGTGAATTTCCATTTGGAAAAGTAAAAACACCACTTTTAATACAGTATTGGTTTTAAAAATTTTTGAGAATTCACTATATTTAATGTGGTGTTTTTACTTTTCCAGATGGAAGTTAACTTTGAATGCAGTTATTTTACAGTTTTTTGTACAATTGAGCCGCTGGATATTGTAAGGGCACATAAAATTCACATGGCCGTGTGCGTTGGCCTCTGCTGTTTTTAAAATCAATTTTGAAAATCAAATTTTTGAAATATATACCTTTTTAGGAAATTTTATGACACATTATCAAAAATCTAATTTTCAAAATCGATTTTTGAAGACAACAGAGGCCAACGCGCACGGCCATGTAAATGTTATGTGCCCTTGCACTATCCAGCGGCTCAAATACAAGAACAGTAGATATTTACAAAAACTTATTTTACGTTGAATGTACTATAAGCAATTAAGGTTTAACAATAAACAGTCTTACTCGGCGAGGTTTTTCATAAGCTTCTCCTTTCGTCTGAAGCTGATGGAAAGACGAATTCTCTGCAGAAGTGGAATTTCTTTCAGACGTTTTTCGATCCACTTCTTTTGCTCTCGTCTACAAGGAATTATTTTATAAACTTCATAAAGACAACTAGTTTTTTAATATTGAAGGATATGTGAAAATTGAAAAGTTAAATTTAATTTGCATATAATGCATACTTGAACAAGTAAAAGTAAAATATTTTTACAAGAGAAATAGTTTTAATAGTATTGGATAAGTTGAGAATCTGAAAAATTTTATTTCGGACTATATTTCCTAAAAATCAAGTAGAGTTACTCGAAAACTTACTAAAGATCCAGTTTCTACAAAATATAGTAATTTCCATGTAAGTATACAAGACTACTGAAATTGAAGGACTTCAATCATTTCATTACTCGATATTGAAATATTAAGAAGAATAAAATGCTCCAAGCAAAGCACTAAACTTTAAAAATGGAAAAAATACCTGAAATTGATTTAATAGTAAAAGTCTTTAAAATGTAATTTCAAATTAAAAGGAATTCAAATAAAAATGTTTTCAATTTCTGTGTTCAAAGATTTCATTTCATGCTATTAGGTAGGATAAACGCGATATTATATGTATATGTCTTTTAACAGATTTAAATATTTAAAAATAAGTCCCCTAACCTAAGAAAAAGAAGAATAGGAATCATGGAAAAAATTGAAAAATATCTATATCCCAAGAATAAATTTCACTACTTACTTGCAACGTGCAAAACCACAGCGTCTTCGTACGTCTGATTTAGTTTAACTTTATATTTGTGATTTTTTGTGTAATGAAGCGGATCAAAACTCTTCAAGTCAGATGCCGCTACATTTAATCTCACTGCTTCCATCACATAACTGCACAGCAGCAAACGTTGTTGCACAAACTTTATGGCACTTTGATATGCACAAAATAAAACTTAGTCGCACTTGTAGTATATATGGTAATTAGACAAACTGCACCTCTAAACACAAATGAAAACGTCGGTTGATGCAGGTCGCCAGTTTTCCTTTGTCTTTTCTAAACATGACACGCGTGCTTATATTGAAACTATAGTATCCGATTCACTAGCATTTAATAAACATATATATATAATCTGCCTTTTACTATTTACGGAACACAACCTTCATGTCACCGTTTCATTGTATTGAGAGTAATTCTGCATCAATCGGTACTTTCCGACAGCGTATCACTTGCTATGTGCTCCTTTTCAGAGCGATTTCAAATTATTCGTAAGCTCTTTTTGATAATCAGAAAACACCTATTGAAAATATTTGGGGTTAGTCGGTCCGATTTAAGGCATAGAACAAACTTTACATTTAATGAGAATTAGCCGATCCATAGCACTCTACCGAGCTAACCGATTTAAACGCTCCAAATCGATAGAGCGCGCCATCACGTGAATCCGCATTCTTAAAATTTCAGATTCACAACAGCATGCGTCCAATCGTTTCTTTTTTACTGGGTAACTTGGCTGTTGGGTCACCCGTAGATTGATCCGGAGTCTGTTAAGAATTTCGTAAAATTCTTGCCAATATTGACCAGCTCTTGTGACCCAGTTGATATCTTTGTGAAGATCTGGTGTTGAGAAACTGTATCTGTCACGGTCGCCAAAAATGTTATGCTTCGTGAAGCAATGTCGCCTTTTTGAAAATTTTATTGAATTGATAACCTCAATTCAACCTTTCTTTATTCCACAATTCAAGTACAATAGATATAGAAGCTTATAACAGACTGACTCTAGGGCACGGTTGTTACTTATATACAATCTAGTAATCTGGTGGGGGAAAGAGTCAGAGTCCCTTTTATAATATGGGTTATTAATGGAAATTTTATACTCTCTCATTCTCTAAGTAATTGCTCGTTTCTAAATAGACGACGTTCCGTTGCTTCTCTTTCTTCCTCTTTATCTGTTAGGAATCGGGAAGTCCAAGTCACTTTCCTTTCTGGGTCGTATTCATTTGTGGATTGAGTTACAGTTGCTGGTTCTTTCGATTTTAATGTAGATGGGCGGGATGATATTACTTCAGTACCTTCGCGCGTCAATGGACTACTATCTATTGACCTACTTTCCTTATCTTCATCGAGTTCTTCCGTTAATTCAGGTACCTCTTTGTCCGTTTCTACGTCCCCTTTGTAGCCTAATTCTTTTACTATTTTTTGCATTTCTAAGGTTCTATTTTTATTTTCAATTTTCAAAGCCACCAAGTAGGCCGTCAAAGCTTCGATATTCGCGAACATACGTGATATCATTTCGTCGGTTATTTAACAGATGCGGTTGGATTAGGGTTGGGAGAGTTTGTGCCAGACATGTCAACAGATGAGTTTGTCTCGTCCGTTTTGTACCCTAATTCTAAATTGTCGCGATATTTTTAATCTGCCAGTGTGCTTACTTTCCTAGTTCGTCGGACTTTTTTGCCCGTTAATACAGTGAAATGTAGGTTATCGTTCTACTACAATAGCCTGATTTCAAAGTAATTTAATTTATTTTTATTGAGGGAGAGTAGTGCTCTGGAACACCAGGAGTATGCTCTACCGGAATTTGTAAAACTTTGCCTCGCCTAACGTGAAATTAGCTTTTGGTTTCACGTTAGTCTCCTTCCTCAGACAGTAAGGAGGACTTATACTCTTCACAATTCAATACGGTTTGTTTTTGTTGTTTTAATTGCTCACTTTTTTTTAATCGTGATGTTTTTATCTTCTGTCACTGAATGGCTTGATCCTTCTTGATTGGCGGCTGGAAATTCGTGAAGTTCTTGCTGCTGAACCGGATGTGGGCGTTGGCCGATGACTTGTCGTTGGTTTTCCTAGTGTCCATACGCAGTTGCGTCCTCCGCCTGATTGCGGGCGTCGTTCTCAGTATATGGTGAATTTTGGAAAGTTAGAATTTTACGTTGAATAGCAGTTACGCGCTTCACCACTCATTTTAATTCTGTTTTCCTACTCTTCTTTGATTAACGGGCTTTCCCTAGAGAA
Source organism: Andricus quercusramuli (assembly GCA_932178445.1). Lineage (NCBI taxonomy): Eukaryota > Metazoa > Arthropoda > Insecta > Hymenoptera > Cynipidae > Andricus > Andricus quercusramuli. Next base: position 68,144 of record CAKNXH010056932.1, read on the forward strand.
GCCCGGAATTCTTTTCTTGAAAATTCCCTAGAATTCTTTCCTCTGAATTCCGTAGAAATCAACGATTTTATATTCGTCTCAGGAATTGCCCTTTATGTGATTTCTCTGATGTATGCGAGGATATAACAAATCGAAAGAGCAATCCTGGCTGGATCGCCAGAAATGTTATGCCGAAATAAGTCGAGTTACCAAATAGTACTTGATTATTCTTTATTTGAATGAATACAGTTTATCATTTTTTTTAATTACATAGAATTCTTTCCTCTGAATTCCGTAGAATTCAACGATTTCAGATTCGTCTCAGGAATTGCCCTTCATGTCATTTCTCTGATATATCCGTGGATATAATAAATCGAAAGACCAATCCTGGCAGGATCGCCAGAAATGTTATGCCGAAATAAGTCGAGTTAGCAAATAGTACTTGATTATTCTTTATTTGAATGAATACAGTTTATCTTTTTTTTTTAATTACATAGAATTCTTTCCTCTGAATTCCGTAGAATTCAACGATTTCAGATTCGTCTCAGGAATTGCCCTTCATGTCATTTCTTTGATATATCCGTGGATATAATAAATTGAAAGACCAATCCTGGCAGGACCGCCAGAAATGTTATGCTGAAATATTAGTAATGGGGTTTTTTAAAGATAAGTCGAGTTACCAAATGGTACTTGACTATTCTTTATTTGAATACCTACAGTTTATTCAATAAGAACTGACTCGTGCTGGGCCAAAGCGATATATATATAATTTAAAAAAAAAGTTAAACAACCACCGCAGGGTACCACTAAGAGCAACTGCCATCTAAAAAAAAATGTCAATAGCCGCCAGTAGAACCGCGGTAAAATACACCTATGACCATGTCTCACATCCGTGAGATGGGTGGTCACAGGGCACACACACACATACACACATATATATATCCTAAGATTAGTTGTAGGAGAGGTCCGGAGAGGTCAACCGTTACATCTTGGTAAATGTTTTTTCTATGTTCTTATTATTATCGATATTTTCCAGTGCTTATAACGCAAAAATGCATGTTTTATTCGATTCATATGGACAACGGATGTGGTACCATCGCCTTTCAGGATCTCAACATTATAATCGGCAACTATTGTCAGGGTGTCTAGCGGACCGGGAAACCGGGAGAAACCGGGAAAAACCCTGGAATTTTATTGGACCTTGAAAAAACCGGGAAAACCCCGGGAATTTTGCTTATGACCGGGAATTTTTTGTATTTGATCGAAAAATCAACTTTTTTCTACTTAATTTTCTTTTTATTCCATTTCCACTTTATCTACAGTCGCAAGGTTCCTTCTTATGCTTATCCTAAGTACCTATTTATGTAATTTTTGACATTCTCATCCTAATGAGAAGGAATTGGTTTTATGTAAAATTTGTCTTAGTCGGATTTCATCAAATACGTTTTGAGACCCACTAAGTCAGAAAAAAACGATTTTCACGAAGGTAAAATCTGTCTGTAGTCTGTCTGTATTCTGTAGTCTGTCTGCACTCTGTGCACACTTTTTTAAGACCTAAAAGAAAAAGACAAGTTCGTCAGTCAGCTATTTTGGATCAAAATTCAAAAAGTTATAGATTTTCAAACTTTTTGAGACCATTTTTTTAAGAGCTGAAAATTCTATGTACCTACAAGATTATCAGAACAACTTTTTGAGTTTTCTTCAAAATATCGAACATTCAAATTGTATGCTCGAGCAGCGGGCAGATTTTTTCTATGTATATTATGTTGAAATTCCTATTTGTATGTACACATGGACTTCAAAAAATCACAAAAAGACATCTAAAATTTGGTCGGGGGAAAAATATTTGACCGAGAAAAACCCGGGAATTTCAAATTGGCTGATCACTAGACACCCTGATTGTGGTAATTTTTTATGATCCTTCATGATCTCCTAATTTATTTATTATTTTCTCAATTATTAAATAAATATATTGCCCTTTTTCAAAATTTATTTCGTTAACTTTTCTATGGTAACATTTTTTACATCTTCTTTTCGCAGCTTCTAAACGGAAATGGACCATTGATTCGGTCGTAATAAGGCGATTCAAAGTATCGTCTACTAATTTAACGAAGGTCATCGTGACCTTTTCATCTGCGAATTCAGAACGAAGTCTTACCGTCCTGCCGAATACGACTTCATGAGGAGTGATACCTGTGGATTCGTGAACGGAAGTATTAAAGGAGAACATCGCGTTCTTATGAATTATACTTCATTCGGCACCTGTGAAGAGGTTGATTGTATTTTTGTAATAAACTAAAAATGTCTTACCAATGACGCCTTCTTATTATGTATTTGTCTAGTTAATAAGAACTGTTTATTATTTAAACGATATTTATAAACAAATTCAAAGTTTGAACAGGTCTTTACCGCGGGGTGCTTCTAACATCAAATTCCCCGCGTAAAGACGTGTGTCACCCTACGAGTGATGTTAGGTATTTTATTCGAAACCACAATGTTATGAGCCTGTAGAGCCCCCAGAAAAGTGAGCGTTGGATAGCCCTTTACCGAAATGGTGCGAGAATTACCTATGAAGTGATCGTTTTTTTATTAATTTAAATTCTGATTTAGAAGAAAGGAAATAAAAACAAATCCCTGTTTGAATGGAGAATTATAATTCTGTTACAAAATTCTCTGTTAAAAATCAGAATTTCAAGTCTTGTGACCAAAAATTAAGTGGTGTTACAACTCTAAATTATAAATCTTCTCAAAAAATCTCTCTTCCAAATAAAAAATCTTATAAAGTGTTTAAAAATCGTTTCAAATCTTCAAAAATCACTTGAATCATTCAAATCTTTCGAATTATTTTAAATTGTCCGGAAAATATGATCAATTGACCGGAAGAAAGCCGGGAATTTAAATCATACGTGGGTTAGACACCGTGACTTACGTTATTAGCAAGAGGGATACCATACAATGAAATCTCCGATCATGTGCTTGAGATGTTCGAGATTGAAATGTTTTGCAAGTACTTGTATATTTACTGGATGATACTTCCCAAAAAGTTAAGAAGGCTACCTTTAAACATTTTACCATCATTTTAAATTTCTACTCAAATAAAGTTACTTCTCTGGAAAAACATTCAGATCTACTTTGCACTGTAAGTGCTATGCTCGAATCTTATTAATATATTGTTTAATTATAGTGAAAAAAATATTTGTATATATAATGCAGAAACGTACATCGAGTCCTTTATCTAAAGCACTAGGCCATCTTTTTTCCTTAATTGAGCTATTGCAATGTCTTATTATTATTATTATTATCATACCATTAAACCATATCCTTTTCGGGGTAAACTCTAACTCACTCGGTTCTAGTCATGATTGACAATGTTGCTAATAGTTCCTGTTACTTTGATTACTTAATTTTACAGTGTTGTAGTTTTAAATTTAAATATTTAAAATTTCAGGTCAATTTAGAAATAAATATTTCAACATTTCATATTAAAAGCCTTGATCTTCAGTTCCCAGATAACAAAATGCCTGCACAGTGCGAGCATTATGGGTCGCACGCGTGCGGATAAGGCCACATTACGTGAGTTCATATCACCACACAGATGTGTCTTCCATGTGGTCACAAATGTGCGGGTAAAATGCGACCACGTAGTGCAAGTAAAATGATTTTTACATTGCGTTGCAGAAATGAAAATGACAACTCGATAAATGCCATTTAAACTTGGCACTGAATCATGAATAGTAACAATAATATAATTTTTCAAGGCAAATTCAAATGGTCTTTACAGAATTTTCATTCTCATGTCCTAGTGTGAACAATAGAATTGAGGTTATATTATTTGTTTATTTACTCACCGCAGAAATAAAACGAACAGGAAGTAAAATAATATCACTGGAATTTCTTCTATCAATTAAATTTTTGAAATTCTTCAGAAATATCCATCGGGATCGCGTACTAAGAAAACTTATGAAGTAACCACAGCACAATTTAAAACCAAGAAACCAAGACGTTGCCCGCCATCAGTAAAGTGCCAGGTTGGTGAGGGGTTGAGGGGTTCGTCCCGTTGTCCGCCTGCTGGTACTGAGGTTAAATCAACATGGCGTCGGTGACTGGAGGGAAAATAAAAAAAAACTAGTTGATAGAATAATAAAATACATAATTTGTTTTCATATTGATAATAGTATTTTATTGAATAGATAATGAGAAAGAAAAACTAATTTCCAAAATAGTTTTTCACACTATATAAGTTGATAAAAAATTATTTTTATAAAGAGACAAAAAAAATAAAGTTCTGCCTTATGCATTATTAATATTAACAATTTTACCCGATAAAAATATTTTGAATTTATTTATGCTGTTAATTTACTAATAAAAGATTCCGCACGGTGCGTCGAGAAAGCAGCATTTGTGCACGCAGGACGTGAGACTCACCGCGTGCCAGTAAAGTGCAAAGCATATGCGTCGCGCACCTTGCGCGCACCGCGTGGCTGGCACGCCGTGCGAGTAACGTGCCCCGCACGTTTGCTATCTGGGTTTCGAATACAATAATTTTAGATGTAAATACAAGAAGTAATTTAAAATTGAAAAGCTTAAAAATGTCTGATTTGTATTTAAAGATTTAAACAAATGAATCATTTTATATTGAAAAGTATGCGATTGATAAAGTTCAATATAATTCTGAAAGAAGTGTTAAAAATAAATCGATATGAAATTAAACAATTAAAAATTGTGTTTAAGATCAAAATAGATAAAAATCAAACTAACTGGAATTGATATCTCAGTAATTGAATCATTTTAATAATTTTAAATGAATGCAATTTAAGTGTTCTGAATTTTTATGTTGACGTTAAATTTTTAATTTTTTCCTTTCATAAGTTTTAATTTTGCAATCCAAATTGAATTGATTGAATTTTGGAAAGTCTACTAACAGTTTGGAAATATAGCGAATAAATCTTTTTGTAGATTTGAAGCTTGATAAATAAAAAAAAACAGTTTGGAAATTAATAATTTTTAAGTAATTCAAGTTTACTTAAAATAATTAAAATTTTAAAGGTTTTAAGTGTAAAAATGTTTTAATTTTACAACTTTTGGCGACTAAAAATTTTTCAGTTTTACATGAAGTTTGCATTCGTTTAAGTTTCAACGCATGGAGTAGAAATTTTTTATTTTCAGTGATTCCCATTAAAAACTAATATTTATTTTGAACATTTTTTTTAGAATAATTCAATTCATTTTTCGACTTTAGAAAAATTGGTCTAATCACCTTTAATATTAAATTACAATTTTCTTATATAATAACAATTTTAAATTTCAGAAGCTTCGATTTTGAAAGTTTCAATTTAGTTTTCAATTTGATATTGCAAATAATAATCGAAAAAAGCGTTACATAGGGGGGGGGGGGGGCAAATTGTCGGAAAATTGCATTACGTAATTTATGCACGACCCCTTATCATATAAAAAGTAACCTTCCAAATAAATGTGATTTGGGCACAGTCTGCCCTTGATCTTTAAAACCATCAAGCACACTACTAGACAATTAAAAAAGTAGCGGCCTCACCCAACTATTCTCTATTCGAAATCTTTTTGAAGTGATTGGGTAAATTGAATTTGTTCAAGTAAAAGTGATAGGAGTGGTTTTCGGGGGCTGTTAATTATCACGATGTGATTGGCAACATAGCTTGGAATCATCTGAAGCTGACTTGTGTGAGTATTTCAAATTCTTAATTTTTCTGACTCCTTGACGTGGAAGAGTTTTCTGAAGGTAACTTGTATGATCACTTGAAAATTTTAAATTTGTGTACTGTTTTACGTGGAGGTACTTGAGATTTCTTGTCACTAAAATTTCTTTTGGGTGAGGGGGGGGGCGTAGGTTTTTAATTTGAAGGTCAATGCATCACGTAGTTCCGATATAGTGAAATGTGAGAGTAGATCAAATTTGTTTCAAAGGGCCATTTCCAGAAGATAAGGATTGTTTCCATGAGGTATATTTTTTGCGGTTTTGGAGAGCCTAAAATGCCTCAAAGTCTGATGGGATTGAATTTTCCAGCGTACAATTTATTCTGTCGTGGAGCAGCTGACAGCTAATGCTTCTACTCTGGGTTTGGGATTGTTAAGAAAAAAGAACCCAAAAGTAGGTATTATCCCTGCTAAAAATTCCGGAGAAATTTCCGAATCCGGAATTCGTCCGAAATTTGTCCGGTCGAAGGAGCACGGAAATTAATCCAAATATCATCCGGTAGAATCCGAAAGTTGTACGGTCTGATGGATTCCATCAGTCCGGGTTAGATGCGGTTGAGTCCGTATTTTGTACGGTCTGACGGATGCTATCAATCCGGATTGTGTCCGGGTCGTCATCCGGATTCTATCCCGGTGTATTTACAAATTTTTCGGATGAAGTAGAACCAAACAAATAATAAATCTGTATATTGTCTGGTAGAATCCGAAAGTTGTACGGTCTGACAGATTCGATCAATCCGGATTGTATCCGATCATGTCCGTTTTCTGTGCGGTCTGACGGACCGAATAAATGTTATATAACAAGGTTATATAAGCAGTTAACATTCGAGAAATGCATTCTTCATTTATTTGACGCTCACAAACCTATTTCAATAGCTTAACTTAACACTACTACATATAACGCACTTCACTAATGCATAATATCGCACGCTGGGTATATCTGTCGAAACGGTCCTTATATACTAACCAAGAAAATTTTCAGCGCTTGTGAGAAACGACCAGAATTGTGTTCGGTTAAGTCCGTCCTTTGTACCGTCTGCCTGATGCGATAAATCCGGATTGTGTCCGGTCGAGTACGTGTTTTGTACGGTCTGAAGGACGCGATCAATCCGGATTGTGCCCGTTCATGTCCGTGTTTTGTAGGGTCTGTCGGATGTGATGAATCCGGATTGTGTCCGGTCATGACCGTGTATTATATGGTCTGACGGATGCGATTAGTCCGATTTTTGCCTGGTCGTGTTCGGCCATGTCCATGTTTTGTGCGGTCTTGCGGGTGCGATTAATCCGGTCATGTCCGAAATTTGTACGATTTTTAAGAATGCGATTAATCCGGATCTCACCCGGTTAATTCCGAAATTCGTCCTTTCTGACAAATGCGAATAATTTAGATCTTATTCGTCTTTGCCCAATATTTGTCTAGTTATTCGCGAAAGCAATACACCCTAATCTGAGCCGGCATAGCAAACTGAACTAAAAAAACAAAATTCGATACAGTTATAGAGTATTTAATTATAAATGAGCGAAAACAGGATGTTAAAAAGTTGTACGAGAAGTCATTTTTGATAACATTCTGAATGCACTTTCAGAAAAGAAATTAGAACACTTTCGAACGAAGTATGTTGAATAGTGAAATATTACGTACAATAATAGCATACAATTAGAGAACAGTAAAACAAAAACTATTTGACTCAATTATTATCATTCCCGTCCACTGATCCTTCTTCCACATCATCGTCAATTCCATCATCATTCCCATCAAATGTTCCTTCCACATCATTGTCAATTCCATCATTATTCCCATAAACTCCTTTTTTTTTCACATCATCGTCAATTCTATCAACATTCCGATCAACTGCTCTTTCTTCCACATCGTCATCAAATCTTTCATCATTCCCATCAACTGCATCTTCTTTCCAAGAGAGCTGTAGATTCACTTTCATGAACAAATTCATTTTCTATCGGAACCATATAGTTATCCTCATCATTGTTCAAAAGCTCATCAGCTTTCTCATCATTTCCCGTGTTACTATTCACGTCTTGATCGGAATTCTCATTATTTTTGTTTGTTTTTGAAGATTCATTATCGCTTTTGTGTTTTTTTTTCTGACGCCCTACCCAAAAACGAAAGCAAAATATTTAATTTTTTTCGATACGCCCTACTATACAGTAGTATTTTCCGTTTTCACTTGAATATCACAAAATTACAACTTAAACCTGCGGATACATTTTGGATTGAATCGGACTGCTTCCGGAGTCCATGTTTTTGACCGAAAGAATTTCAGATTTATGCGGACGATTTTCCGTTTTCACTTTAATTTCACTGAATGACAACTAAAACCTGCGGATTAATTTCGGATAGAATCGGACTATTTTCATAGTTGATGTTTTAGACCGGACAGATTTCGTATTTAGTCGGACGATTTTCCGTTTTCACTTTAATTTCACTGAATGACAACCAAAACCTGCGGATTAATTTCGGATAGAATCGGACTGCTTCCGGAGTACATGTTTTTGACTAGAAGAATTTCGGACTTAAGCGGACGATTTTCCGTTTTCACTTCAATTTCACCGAATGAGAACTAAAACCTGCGGATTAATTTCGGATAGAATCGGACTATTTTCGGAGTTGATGTTTTAGACCGGACAGATTTCGGATTTAATGAGACGATTTTCCGGTTTTACTTTAACAAAAATATTTTCAGGTACTCTGACTCTTTCGGGAGTGAAAGTTTACGTTCGGATAAATTTCGGATTAGACCGGACTATTTTCCATTTTTAGTATAACGAAAATAATTTCAGGTTTTTAATTCCGGACTGATTTCGGATCAAAGCAGACTCTTTCCGGAGTCGAAATTTATGATCCGGACAGACTCCGGACATAATCAGACAAATTTCTGACTCTTTTTGCACAGTTTTTGGATTAGATCGGACATATTCCGGAAAAAAATATTGAATCGGATTGATTTCGGATAAATTCGTACCAATTTCAGAATCCGAAATTTTTAGCAGGAATAGTTCTTAAAAATCTGACATAAGATACATTTTTAAATGCGCTTGAACTTCATCTAATTAATTTAAATCTTTACAGATCTATTAAAACCTGCACCAACCTCACAAATCATCGCAGCTCTAAATAAAAAATCTAATTAAACTCAATGGATATCCTATCATTATTATTTCGGTTCTGTTAATTCCGATTCGGTTGGTAAATTGACCATTTTTTCCATCTTTCCAATTTCCATTTGGTGAAGCTTGGATATACTCTCTCTGTTATTTATTTGGATTCCCAGATTAAATTTCTACAGGCTTTGGCTCGGATTTTCCATCGCTGTAATCCATTCGGATTTCCGGGTTCACGTTGTTCTTATTTCTGTTAGGAATTTGAACTTGAAATAATTTCAGTTTACATAAATTTCCGAATAGGGCGGAGTGAAAGTGATAAAATAAATCGAATAATTTGAGCTGAATGAAAAAGTTGTGGGTTGACATCAGAAAAAAAGCAAAATAATAATTGGAATCGGTCAATAAGGACATTCAATATTGCAACAATTTAAATAAGTTTGACTATCACTGTCAACCTTATTGCGAATTTCTTATATGTACAATTTTTTCTAGTGAACAATCATAAAAAATTATAAAGTGAAAAAAGAGTTTTTTGTCTATTTTACATTTTTTTAAATGTACTTGCTTTCAAGGAGAAAAGTTTTATGATGTTTAAACATTTCAAAGTTGTGAAAAAATACAAAATCTCTAAATCACGAAAAACAAATTTCTCAACAGAAAAATAATAACATGTTTCTTTGGTTCAAGCTGAAGAAGTTTCAGTTTCGACAAATTAAACTTTTTCCAAAATGTATGCATATGATTCAATCTAAAAAATACATATTTTTCCATAATCTTTGAATAGGAAATTTTTGTTGAATTTCCAAAATACTTTATTAAAAAAAAAAAAGACAGCAGAAGATATTGACCGATTAAATTGTCTTTCTTCACTTTTTTTGCATGCCAACCCATACATTTTTTCCCCTCAGCTCAAACATTTTCATTAATTTCAGCATTTGCACAAGATAAAACCTCTACGGTTTAGTAGGAAATGCATATGTACATATCTGTACATATTTGACCGAATAAGATTTTTTCAGTTCGGTCGAATTATTCTTTTTATTGACGGAGAATCTTTTACTCCATCCCCCTGCACAGCAAGGCGTGCTTTTCCAGCGGCCTGCTTTTACGAAAACTTACTTCCGGTGCAGTTCTGTGTAGGCAGGGGTTTAATCATTCGTTTGATTGATAATCAGAAAGGACTCTTTCCCCTGTATTTATTGATGGTTCTGGCGGATTTGCGAATAATCCAGCCAAATTATCTCTTAAAGCTCGGGCGTTGAATCCACCTAGTTACTCTCTTAAACTGAATCAATGAAATTGTCATTGGTTGAATCAGTATTTTGAATTATTACTGGCGAAACAGTGATTTTGCGACTTTGACTGGGTGAAGTAGTAAGTAGCTCAACTAAAACAGCGTTACTGAATATACCAGTAACGCCAAATGATAGATTCAGCCAGTGATATAGCGCCCAACGCAGCGAAGACATGAACATCCAGTCCAGTTGGCCGGACAACGCATGTCGCATCATTGCATTTAACGAGTCCTTATTTTATTGTTTACTAGTGTTTGCGTTCGAATTGTTTTGGACCTGACTGCAATAATTTGGGGATATAATATCTTTCGCTTGAAAATGGGGAGGCCCCTGGCCACTTGGGTTTGACTTTAAGCGACGTGACACGTTCACGTGATGACGGGCCTTCTCATAGTTAAGCGCAATGTATTATATCCTATTACATCGCAGCTCAACCCTCATTTAATGTTATGAGTTATGAGTATCAACATTAATTCGAAATAACTGTTGATGATGATCATAATTTTTACGTGATATTTATTCATAGAAAGGATGCTTTGAAACGCTGACGTTAAAATCAAATACTCGTGAAGAAAGTGATTTTTACCATTGTTAAAAATATTTGTATCTGTTTCACATATTGTTTTAAAATATCCCCATTGATACAAATAAAGATATTTTAGGCGTTTTGGAAAACCTCGTAATCTAAAATGATATCTTTTTTGTATTATTGTAGTGCACGAGGTAGTGCATATATGTAGCTTACTGTTCAAAATGTTTTGTGTCGTTTCAGAAATGTTGGTTGTATATAATGGGAAAGTGTGGAGGTAAAAAGTGCCAAGTGGCAATTTCTACCCCAGAGCTTACATGACATTAGGCTATTTCACCATCACTTGCTGTCGAAAAAAAATTGATTATCATCTGCATATTGTGAAGCGTATTCTGAAAGCATTCCAGGCGAGCAATGGAGCTAGTGTCACGGATGCAAGAAGTAGGCTCATGAAAAATGTTTCGTGAACTGGCAATCGAAAATTTTCATCTGTATCAATTGCGAAAGTGACGTTGAATAAGTGCCTAAGCATATCAGTTGTCTAAATACTGTTATTTTATTTCTATATGTACTGCAAGTTCCCTCCTGTGCAATTTCAAATAAAAAAATATATTTTGTTTATGTTGGTACTTTTTATCCCATTTCTATGAACTTTTTGCCCATGCGTGGGGAAAGAAGTACCATTAGACACTGCGGTTATAAAAATATATTGTATAATATAATAGCTGACATACATATGCATTTATTATGATTTTAATTAATAATGTTTTACATATATTTTAAGGCAATGAGCAAGACAATACCTAATTTCGTTCAGACTCAGTGTTATTAAACATAAATTTTAACACTTTTGACCTCGCCCTACCCTGCATAAAGTGAACACAATGAAATAAATTTTCAGGAATAATAAGTTTCTATGTTCAAAATACGCACTATCACATCGAGTACAGAATCAACGAGTAGAAGTTAAGGCGCTTCGTCCCGTTCAATTTTTAGTCCATGTATTACCCGTGCCCATTTTCTTCGTACACGGATGAATTGTTCGATATAATATGTTAACCACATAATCTTAAGGGCATAATGCCCAAAGTACCCCCGTTGAACCGAAAATAGGCGCTCCGAATCTGAGAAGGAATTTATCCTAATTCACCGTGACGGTTTTCGAGGATGCTGAACTTACGGGGTACCTCGTAACTCATCCGCCATTTCCATTGTTGCATCCTGACACGATTCAAGCAGCTTGAATGAAATTGATAATGATTAAAATATGCAGAAATTGAATTTAAATATGCTGCATCAGGTTCATTACATAATGACGAGAAGATTAAAAAAAGATAGAAAAAATCGGTTAAGCCGTTCAATTTCTCTTGAGAGTTTTGGTAATTTTGCATTTTATTTAAGATTACCTTCAATACTGGGAAAATTGACCGATTTTCCTAATCCTTTTTTTTTTTAATTTTTTTCAATTATATAATTTCCATATATGTATATACTTTTCTGAAAGTCAAGTACCACGAATCTCTACATTAATTTTTTTTGATCAAAGCACTTGATTTAAACCAAATTTTCTCGCTTATTCGGTGTCGCTTTTTTATTTTCAGACAGCTACATAATTTTCTTAAGGTCAAAAAATGATCTGGTTTTACGCAATTTTCAAAAAGTTCTTACAATTTTTAAAAATGAGCTAATGAAACCAAATAAGCGGGAAAATTTTATTTGAATCAAGTACTTTCAGCGAAAACAAAAACGTCCATTGACAGCACATTTATTTCTAATTCAAATTTAATTGATACAGTCGCTATACGAAAATGTCGTTTTCACCTTCTTTTCGGGTTCTTTTTGAAAGAATGCAGCTTTATTTCCGTTAACTTTTTGTTTGCTTGTACTCTTTCTCGTAGGAATTTTTCGACTTGAAAACAATGAAAATTCTTGCATTTAATTACAATGGAAATTATCTCTCTTGATCCAAAAAACAATAAATGAAGGATAAACATAAATGATCAAAAACCAATTATTTGCTTGTCTTTTTACGTTCGTAAATTATTTTTATCCACAATTTGTCTGAAGATAATATTTCATCAGCGTGGTTTTGGATTCTATAATGAAGAAGCAATGGAATCCGTTCATCATGATTTTAAAATCACGTGGGAGAAGTATGAGGTTGGAAAAACGAATTCTAATTATCATGAACAATTCTTGCGGGCTGTTTGTGAATACAACTCTTCTCATATCTAAGTTTTTTTCTCGTTCAAAATATACAAATACATTAAAGAACTAAAATGAAGCTCATTTAAATAAATTCATGAGTTCACAGCTTAATTCAAGTTATTCTCATTTTTTACTACAATATAAAGATTAAAGGCTAAGTTGTAATGACAAAACAAAATTCAATAAAATTAAAATTTTGAGAAAAGTGATGACGGAAAAACTTTCAATTTATAAAAATTAACCGAAAAAAATACGAGAGTTTAGCTGCAGGCGTTCAAAATGAGTCCTCAACGAAGGTAAAAACGACATTTTCGTATAGCGACTGTATCAATTAAATTTAAATTAGAAATAAATGTGCAAAAGATGGACGTGCTTTTTCCCCAAAAGTACTTGATTCAAACAAAATATTCCCGCTTATCTGGGTTCGTTAGCTCGTTTTGAAAAATGGTAAGAATTTTTTGAAAATTGCGTCAAACCAGAGCATTTTTTGACCTTCAAAAAATTATGTACCTGTCTAAAAATAAAATAGCGACACCGGATGAGCGGGAAATTTTTGTTTAATTCAAGTGCTTTAACCCAAACAATAATGTAGAGATTCGCTGATACGTAACTTTGAAAAAAGTATTTGAAAGCAAATTTAGTTACGAAATTAGTGGAAAACAGGTATAAAAAACCATTAAACACGTTTTATTTTGACAGAGATCGACGAAATATTTCCATTCTTGTTCAAAACGTCCGAGTTTATGTTCTACTCAAAGATCCTGCAAAGATCTGAGACGTTCATGAAAATTTTATTTAACTCTCGTTCAGGCACGCCGTCTACTACTTGGCGTTGACTAGAGCCGGTAGAAATTCGTCCCCTTTTGTCTGACGTCACATTGTGCCATCTCTCTCCTTTTAACAGTAAAATTGGTTAGAGGGAGAGGGACAGTAAGTGTGATTTCAGGGACAAACTTATCCTCTCGGGTGTACATCTGCCTAATGCAGTAATATACATATAATGTAGTCTATATAATTGACATAGTTCAAACTTCTGGAAACTTAATAACTTATACCAGTGGATGTATAGAACCTGTAATGAGCCTAAGTCTAAAGGATTACTAAAATTAAGAAGACTAACTGTAAATTCTATAAAAATTGAAGTTATCAAGAAACAAATAAATAAGTTCATGGAGCACTACATGAGATGTCGTCTTCATTTTATGATTTATAAATTGTTTCCACAAGAAAATAATTGAAAGTAAAATTTTGATTTCTCACATAAATGAATGACGAAGGAAATAGTCTAAATTTATTAAATTTAATTAATAATAAAATGTTTAAACAAGGTTGCAGTTTAGATAAACTTACCTTCAGGTAGAAAAGTAATCCTTTTGATAGTTTGTCGCGGAGTATTCCACTTTCTTCCTCGCTTCTTTCAATACACATACTACACTGAGAAACTTTAGGTTAGAAAAATTACTAAAACAGATAGCAAAAGGGGGCAAAATGCTTAAATTTTGACATTTTAATACATAAATAATAAGTTATACTATTTTTATAAGAATATTTCCTATTTGGTAATAGCAATCCTTACTATTCTCTGTAGTAAAATCCGATGTAGGAAAAATTAGTAGAGAAATTAATAAATTGTACAAAAAAAATAAAAGTAATAAGTATTTTAAATAACATAATATACTAAATATGTAGAAGAAATTACTATTGTCTGTAGGAACACGATGTGAATTATGGACATTTCCTACTTTTTGTAACAAAGGTTAATACCAATTATTAAATTTGGTCCTAAATATTACTGATTTAGCAGAAAGTATCGAGCCTTGGACCGAGCGCGGCCGAGTGCATCTGACGTTTGTCGATCGCCGATCATATTTTTACGTTGCGAAAATGACATCTAATTTATGTTTCAATGCAAAATCCGCAAAAAAACATAATTTAAAAAATATTTACTTATTTTAATGACATTAAAAATTTTGTTGTTTAAAATTATAAAAATATCATGAATATTAATCAATTAAGGATTAAATGAATTAGAACCAATAAACTTTCTATCATTTAGGTCATATGGAAGTTTTCATTCTGAGTCCCACAATGTCTTATAGGTAGATGGATCATCGCCCGACTGCTGTCCCGGAGACGCGTGTTCGATTCCCGCCAGCCTTCGTTTTCTTCTAACCCGATTTTTCTGTTTCAGCTTTATAATATAAAATACTATCTTTTAAGAATATATACATATATGTAATTTCTAATGTTGTCGATTCTTAATTTAAATAAATGTGAATTATGCGTTAAATGTAGAACATGTGTGTAGGTAGGCTTGTGTGAAAGTTAGCAACACGTATTTATTTTTTTTACTATTCCCACTGTGGCAGATTTTGCTAACCAGTTAGTAATTCGGTGCGCACGGTCCCTGCGCATCATTTTACTACAGCACTTTGTAAATACTGTTATCTTCTACAGATATTAATCCAACAAATTTACTATTTTCTCCTACCAAAATTAGTAAATAGTGCAGACTTGCAGTTTTACTACAGAGGTTAATAAATACTTCAAATGTCTTTTACAATAAATGCAATAGTTTTAACTTTTATTCAAATATATTTTATAATTCTTTAAATATCTACGAGTTACTATTGAGGTTAGTAAATATTATTAAAATTTGCTTTTTGCCTCTCATTGCAAAGTTCAGATAGTGAAATCTAGTGTGATTTTTAACAAGAAATACAAACAAGGGTTTCTCAGTGTAGGTAGGGTGAAAAGTAACCTCCTTGACCGCCAGAATGCGCTGCTACTACAAAAAAGTTTAGGGTCCCTGCTGGAAGTAAAGAGATAGAAATCCTATCTCTTTCTATCTCCTTCTATCTCTGAGATAGAAAGGGATAAAAATTGTTTATCCCTTTCTACCTCTCGCCTATCCCCTCTATCTCTTTCTATCTCCATATCCATCCACATCCACCCTTATCTCTTTGAATCTCCTCTTTTTAATCCCTTTCTATCTCTTATCTATCTCCGCGTATACCTTTCTATCTCGTGTCTATCTCCTTCTATCTCTTGTCTATCTCCGTCTATCTCTTTCTATCTCCATCTCAATCCACATCAACGCCTATCTCTTTGAATCTCCTCTTTTCTATAACTTTCTATCTCTTGTCTATCTCTACCTATCTCTTTGTCAATCACCATTGTCTCCTATCTCTTCCAATCCCCATTTCTCTATCTCTTTATATATCTCACCTATTCCTGTCTATCTCTTTCTATCTACTTGTCAATTACCGTTATCTCCTATCTCTTTTAATCCCCACGTCTCTATCTCTTTCTACTCACTTTCCAATCGCCGTCCTCTCCTATATCTTTCAATCGCCACTTCTCTATCACTTTCTATCTCTGCATACATCTGTCTATCCCTTTCTATCTCCTTGACAATCTCAATTTTTTTCTATCTTTTTCAATCTCCAGTTATGTATCCCTTTCTATCTCCATGTCAACTCACATCCGCACCTACCTCTATGAATCTCCTCTTTTCTATCTCCTTCTATCTCTTGTCTATCTCCTTCTATCTCTTGTCTATCTCCTTCTATCTCTTTCTATCTCTATTTAAATCCACATCAACGCCTATGACTTTGAATCTCCTCTTTTCTATAACTTTCTATCTCTTGTCTATCTCTACCTATCTCTTTCTATCTTCTTGTCAATCATTATTGTCTCCTATCTCTTTTAATCCCCATTTCTCTATCTCTTTATATATCTCGCCTATTCCTGTCTATCTCTTTCTATCTCTTTGTCAATTACCGTTATCTCCTATCTCTTTTAATCCCCACGTCTCTATCTCTTCCTACCCACTTGACAATCACCGTCCTCTCCTATCTCTTTCAATCCCCACTCCTCTATCACTTTCTATCTCTGCATACACCTGTCTATCCCTTTCTATCTCCTCGACAATCTCAATTCTCTCCTATCTTTTTCAATCTCCAGTTATCTATCCCTTTCTATCTCCATATCAACTCACATCCACACCTATCTCTTTGAATCTCCTTTTTTCTAACTCTTTCTATCTCTTGTCTATCTCCGCCTATCTCTTTCTATCTCCTTATCAATCACTTTTCTATCCTATCGCTTTCAATCCCCATTTCTCTATCTCTTTCGACCTCATGTGGCAATCTTATCTCTTTCAATCTCCACATCTCTATCTCTTTCTATATCTTGCCTATTCATGCCCATCCCGTTCTATCTCCATATAAATTCACATCCACACCTATCTCTTTGAATCTTCTCTTTTCTATCTCTTGTCTGTCTCCGCCGATCCCTTCCTATCTCCTTATCAATCACCGTTCTCTCTTATCTCTTTCAATCTCCACATCTCTATCTCTTTCTATATCTCGCCTATTCCTGCCCATCTCTATCTATCTAATCTATCTCCTATTATCTCTATCTGAATTAAAATTGCTCCTATCTCTTTCAATCTTCACTTTTCTATCCCTTTCTATCTCTCACCTATTCCTTCTATCTCTTTGTATCTCCTTGTCAATCACAATTCACTCCTATCTCTTTCAATGCCCACTTCATTCTTTCTTTCTATCTCTAATAATTATAATTTGCATTATTATTTGTAATTTTCCTTCTACAAAAAGCTATATTTTTTCAGAAATATAAGTACTGGGTTTTCTACATTTAAAATAATAAAAATAATGAGTGATGCATTATTATTAAAATACACTGTTTATTCAAATCAGGGATTTTGTCAATTGTTGATACAATTACAAATGGAATATTAGCATTTTGTAAATACAATTGAAAATTATTGTATTTCGGCATTATTAGGTAATCTACTCACGTACGCAAAGTCTAGCACGGTCATGTAAACCAATTTCTGATCAATCTGTCCAATAGGAACTGTTATTGTTAAGTTTGTACGCTGTATCTTCTTGATATGCGAAACGGATATTAAATCATCAGGAATTTCCATAAACACGTTTAAAGTTACATGTGCGTTAACATTGTCATACTGAAAAACGTCGATTTCGCCAATTTCTTTAGACTTCAATATTACAAAAGAATCGTTTGTTTTAGTCGGCCTGACATACTTAGTACTATGAAATACTGTAGACTTGTATATACAACGGTTATACAGTTGAATATCATCTTTAGTTTTACCAAGAGATCCAAGGAGTAGAATTGCATCGCTTGTCTTGACGGCGTTTTTACAACTAGGATGAGAAAAAAGCTTTTCACAAAAGCTTACACAAGTTTCAGAGGATGCAAGTTCTTTACAGGTTTGCTGAAAAGTGAGCCTTAGTAATGTTCGTAGTGCTATTTGATCGTACAACCCCTTTGGTCCAGTTATTTCTCTTTTAAGATAAAAAATAGCACCTTCGAAGGGAAACGTTGATGTAGTCCACAGAGGTCCAGTCATGCGAACTGAATCGACTAAATGTAGTAAACTGTGAACATTAAAAGTCATTACGCTATTGCCAAACATTTCTTGGCATTTCACAACAAAAATTAGCAATTTTTGTTCACAGAGTCTTAATTCTATTTCAGAAATAGAAACTTGTAACAATATGAAGACACTTTCTACAAGCAAGGCATAATGATCTAGTGCTGATGCTGGTATTAGACCCTGTAGGCATATCAAAGAATAGAAGAGTAGCCATGATCGCCATTCGGTAGCTTTCCACTTAGCTTTATCCTTTATTGCTCTTGGTAGACGATGAATTTCGTGCGGAGGAGTCATTTTGAGAAGTCTTTCGTTTAACTCCCGCAGTGCAGCTTGTGTTAAAAGTCTAGTCTCAATCCAAACATCGAACAGATATTTTACAACGCCTAAAAGCTCTGAGTGTAGGTAGTCAATTGGAAAACCCCACACCATATCAAAATATAAGAGAGTCATTAATATTGAAAAGTCTTTGACTCCGCGTACCGATGACTTTTTAGATTTTATTTTATTTTCGTAATCTTTCCTATGACTTTTGTCACATCTTAACTTGACAGATTTTTCTTGTACAGGATAACGCATTGCATTATGATCATATACACCACTCTCATAGCACCAGCTGCATCCACTGTACCCGTTAAACTGAAATCTATTCTGTAAAATAGGTCGAGCTACTGAATCAACTGAGCAGCATAAAGGAACAACAATTAATCTTATAGGCGTCCCATTCTCATCAGTTGTTTCGATTCCCACCTCAGACAAATGATTCAATTCATTTACGAAATGCTTCATATAAGCATTCATAAATTCAGGTGATGGCTCTTTTCGATCTATGCATAGTGCAGCGAGAAGTGGATACTTAAAACGCAGTTTGGGAGGCCATTCATTCAGGATGAGTTGCAGCGGCCAAAACGACTTTTTTGAGCTATTGAAAACGGGAGCACCGTCGGTTGAGAAGTTCATTGTAACGATATAAGATGCATCATGGTACTTCTCTTCAATCCTCTTATATAACACGCTATCATATACGTCACGTATATCGCCGCACTCTTTTTCTCGCATTTTAATATCTCTGATTCCCTTCAATAAAGCATTTTTTAATTGTGAATCTTTTAAAAGCATCTCAATTTGATACTTAATATCAACAGCAATCACGTAATTAGGTGATTGAGTTGTCAAGTCATATTCTAACCCACATTTGCATTTTACGTGACATTTTTTAAATTTTTGTTTTGAAATAGGTGGTAGCAAAGGGTTAGAACATTTTTCGCAAAGAAAACATAATTTAATTACTTCGTCAGGTGGATCATACAGCTGTTTCATAACATATTTGCTGGTGTTCCAATTTTTAAATTTGTTTCCAGCAAAAATTTTAGACATCTCAAATAACTCTTCTCTTGCTTCATACGTCAAGTGAAATCGGATACTGTATGCCATTATCATAAGAGATACGTCACGAGTTGACATCTGGGATTCGGGAAACATTATAACGTGACTCATCTTTTTGAAAGACGAGGCTTCAGTATATTCAAAAATTCTTCGATCTTCATCATCGTCATAGTCTTCACAATCTTCGTAATCTTCATATTCCGAATCTTCCGAATTGCTGCTACTAGTGTCAAATGAGTAATTGTCTCGAAATTTTTTTCGAGTTTCGTTGTTGTTTTTAGATGTAGATGCAACGCACGACTCTTGTGCTAATAAAGGAGTTGACTGCGCTGTTGGAATATTCCTTTTCGAAGATTCGTTTTGTGTATCCGATGAACTGCGGTCTGAATAATCGGCCGACCTTAAATCCAGATCAACGCTCATGGACGACTGTGCATTATCCGAAGCTAGCGGCCTGTCTATTGTAGCGTTATAATTTGAGGACTCTGATCGTACATAAAAGAAAGAAGTGATAATAGATTAAACTTCCCTTTGCATATTAATAATTTTTAAAGAAGCCGTTCAAAATTATTTAACATTTAAAATGATTTAATATGATAGAATTTTTAAATATTCAACTTGCTCAACTGTTGATGGTGTTTTTGAAGTAAATTCTTATAAATTATAATCTTGAAGAATTCAATCATGGGTAAATTGAATTTTGAGATATAATTAGAACTTTGGATCCAATACGACCTTATAAGAGTGTTAGTGTGTAAAGCAGTAATTTATAAATGACTTTTTTGCAACACCCACCTCTAAAGTTGACGTTTGCATGCATGTAGATGGTGCCTAAAGGACCTTATTTGAGCATACTGTGCGTGAAAATTTTTTCGCGCATGCGCAGTTTGAAGATGGCTTACTTTAGACACTGGTGAAAAAGCTGCGCATGCGCACATTCGAGATGAGGTACTTTAGACACTGGCTAAGATAACTTTAAACACTGGTGTTGGTATCTTCTTGAAATAATTTTACATTCAACTTGAACAAATGTTTTAATGATTGAAGTTTTGTTTTTAGGGTTTCGTACCCCCCCCCCTCCCGGGGGGAGGAAAAAAAGCATAAACGCCAACATTTTTTTTCAACAATTTTTTTCCAAAAAATTTTTTTCAAGAAATTTTTTTTTTCAAAATTTTTTTTCACAAAATTTTTTTTTTAAATTCTTTTTTCTCAAAAATTTTTTTTCCGAAAATTTTTTTTCTCAAAATTTTTTTGCACAATTTTTTTTCAGAACATTTTTTTCGAAAATTTTTTTTTCAAATTTTTTTTCAAACATTGAAAAAAATTTGTTTTTTATTCCTTTACTCGACTCGAATATAAAATTAGTATTTTTCGTTACCACCTCCTAACAACTTTTTCGGACGGGCGTTGCAAAAAATAGCGTGTGATACACGTGCGCCTAGGTGATTAGTAACTCGTGTGATTGCATCATTCGCCTGCGGTTCGAAGCACTCGTCTATGTTTTCGCACTCGCTTCGCACTCGCTTCGCTCGTGCGCTAACCATCGACTCATGCTTCGAGCCTCCGGCTTATGCTGCAAAATTCACACTCGCACACAATCACCTATTTTACGCACTTGTATCACAAATAACTATTACGATACGCAATGAATAATAAAAGAGCATATTGTAAATATTATATATATATATATATATATATATATATATATATATATTACTTATATTAAAGTTTTGTCATATGAAACACTTGCAATAAATTCGATACTAAAATATATTAATGCCAAAATAAGCTTTCCTTTAATTTACTTGTAAATTTTAAAGCATATTTACCAGTTTGGCAATTTACCTTTCAAATGTTTATTCAGCTTTTTCTCCCATCGCCAACGAGTTGTGGAATGTACTTCTTTAGGGTCATAGTTAGCGTCGAAGATCTTCTTATTTCTACGTCGCTTATTAGCTTCTTCCCCACTCATTGTACCTTAAAGTAAATGCAATATCTAATTATATTTTTCAAATGTTTTAGTCTCTCTAATAGTTTAAAATATATATATAACCTATAAATTCACGAAGTGTCATACTGTTACATATATTACTTTTATATAGCATTATATGTACTTACAGGGTTATGGTGCAGATAGGTATATATGTTCCCCAAATTGCTCATGCAATAAATACAAATTATATAAAAACCTTTTTTTATATTTATTCAGAATGAAAACCTCGTCTCAGAATCAAACTATCTGTCATCGGCATAACAGATCACGGAATACGGATGCCACCATTTTCAACTGTGCATGTACCATGAAAAAGCAGGGTCTTTTCTAAAGTAATAAATACACACTTATACTATTAAATTAATAATAAATTATTTTTAAAAATGACATATTTTCTTTATTCAATTACTACTAATTTTCTTAAATAATAAGCTTTTGTTAATATTTACAATTATTGATAGTACTAACTAATTTGAAATAAGCGCGCGTTTACCGTTACATGCGCAGTTGAAAAAGATGCTACTACACGACACCGTTCGGTCGACATCGGCGACACTCGTGTCACGTGTCTCCCCTGTTTTCCTTTCCATTCGTTATGTCCTTTGTTCTTTCATAAAAGATTAAAAGTACATTGAAGAACGCGTCTAAACATTGCAGGCCGGCCGGAAAAAGTTTAGAAGTGTGTTTACAGTGGTTTTCTTGAACAATAAATCGTTTTAAATATGTTTGCGTGTGCAAAGTTTTCTCGTCCTTGCTCAGGTCACGAAGATCTAGCAGTGATTAACACAAATGCGATTATTAGCACGTCTTTTGATGCAACACGTGTTCATTTGTATCACAACAAACTTTTTCACGTCGAATGTAAAATAAAAGGAAAATGCGCTGCATTTATTCTCTTCGTAACGAGTAAGTGTTTTTTAAAACAATTTTCAATATTGAACCTCCTTTTCATAATATGTTTTCATTACATCTTTTTTTTACGTTTTGACATAATTTTCCAGAAATTTTGTAGGTTAGAAAATTTTTTTTCACGATAAAATTTTGTATTTTCCTATATATATATGTGTGTGTGTGTGTGTGTGTGAGTGGGTGGGTGTGTGAAATAAATTTAACAAAGAATAAATAAAAATACTTAGGTATACTTTAGACATACTTTAGATACTTCGTTAAAAATAATTATATATTTTAGAAACGAAAAAGGAAGCCTTGGAAAAAATAAGCTCTGGAAGACTGAAATACCCGCCTTTAAGTAAAGCGGACCAACCTACTACTTCCGAATCTGAGATGGAGATACGAAATAGTAAGAAGAGTGCTCCTCAAAAGAAACGAGATTTTCAGTCTCCAAAGAAAGACCTTTCAGACTTTGCAAAGTCAAAATTAAATAGATTGGCACAAAAGTATAATCGCGGAACAAATTCTGACACAAACAGTGACATCAGTCCTAGTGAACATTCAGACCAAGAGACCGACGACGATGAGGTATGTTATTTCGTCAGATATATAAAACTTTTACACTACAATTTTTTTAAATTAGTCATTTATTATTTTGCCTTTTGAAACTTCTTTTACTCCCTATGATCGACTTTATGAATGGTTTAATGCTTCTGTTGTCTATATAGCATCAGGATAATAAAAAGCAAACACCAAAAAGTACTATTAGTACAAAAACTTCAGGGCTTTCTGCTAATAAAAAGGTAATCATATTAAACACTATAAAAATATACATATCATACAGACCAAATTTTTATATTGCAATACGAAAAATTTGTCAAAATTAATTTATGTTTTGATTTCCTAATTATTTATTTTTCAATGAATTATAGCGTAAACTGAACAATAATGGAAGTGATAGTTTCGACGATGAAGCATCAGAAAACGTGTTACTGAAGGAAGAGGTGGCGATGTTAAAGAAAGAATTGAAGGAGAAAGACAGTCAAATAGCAGATCTAACTCGACGCAATGCAGGTCTTCAAGACAAAATGTTATCAAGGCTTGATGATTTGGACAGTACGTATAAAAAATTCCTCTTTTTATTTAATTATTGATAACATATTAAATATATCACTTTTAAAATATGTACTTTCGATACAGGCAGACGCACCATCATAAAAAGTATAATAATTAAGTTGCAAAACACTCCACAAAGTTTTTAAATTTTACTAATCATATTTCTGCTTTCAGAAAATGTGGAGGACATTGAAAAAGTAACTGCAAATGCAGCTGGAAAAGAAACTTTAGAAAAAGTTGGGGCTATTAAAGGAGAGAAAGTAAGAACCTAATATAATATGCATATTACATGTTTATCTTTGTGGAATATTCTTCAATTGAATTATTTATTTCAGATTCACGTGGGACGCAACGTTTGGATAAAGAAGAGTAAATATGATCTCGTCTTAGTCACAGCTAAAACTCCTCAGATGTTTATAAACAGTTTAGCTGAGGCCTCCTTTGGATTTCAAACACTTATAAATAGCACTGTCACTGGGAAAGTTTCAAATAGGACCAAGAAATTAAATCCAAACGCACGTCCTTGTCTGAATCCTCAAATTATTTGTGCAATACAAGGTGGATAACTCATTCTCATTTTTAGATGCAAATTTTTAAAATTATATTTCTATGTATTATATATTATAATCTATTATATTTATATATCTATTTTTACACCCAGTGTTTTGAATTTCTTTCAATTTTCAGACTCTTTTGAAAACTGGGCGCGTACTTGCACCCCACCCTACGATTCTGTAAGGATACAGTTCTTCCGAAATGAAGTCCCAAGTGTGATCAGCAAATATATTACCAAGTTGAGATCTAGACACTGCAGAAAAGTTCTTGGTACGTTCTAAAACCTTAGACATTTTATTTTTCTTTCGTAAGTAATATTCCTTCATTATGAAGACATATATTTATTTCTGCATTAGATTCCAATAAAAAAAGCAACAGTGAAGATGATTCTTCAGCTTCCAAAGTAAGCGATACAACTGAAAGTCAAGTTATTGATAGTCTTGAAGAAACAATAAACAATTCGAACCTGGAAATGAGTGATTTATCTAAAATTGATGTGGAGGAAACGGGAAATGACTCAAAAAACGTGGATAGAAGGAATGAAGAAGATAAAGCTGAGGCTATCATTGTAGGAAGCGACGAAGAAGTGCAACCTTGAGATTCTACACCGGTCGGATATGATTACAAGTTTTATGGACAGCATCACAGGTTTTTTTTTCATTTTCTATAAAAGAAATATTACAAATGTTTAAAATCGCTGAGTTAAAAAGCATTACTTTAAAAATAATTCATATTTATGATAATGTAATTTATCGTATATTTAACGTTTGTGTTCTTAAATATATATATAGATATATATATACGTACTTATAAAGAAGGATCATTATAATATATATTTATATGTTCGAATATTATAATAAATTATAATGTAAATTACAAAAATTTCAAAAGTTTATTTATCAAAAATTCATTTTTAAATAAAATGGAAATGCTCTGTATTGTAAAAAATTACTCAGAAATAAGAGAAGATAAGCTTTTTTGAAGAATCTCCTATCTTTGACTTTGAAGAATGTCTTTCAGTATCTGAATATATCTTTCGTGTCCTTCATTACTTATATTTTTTTATCTTTTAATTTATATCTCCACCTAATTTTTTATATCTCTTAGTTTTTATTTCTCCCTACTAGAAATTTTAATCTTTTTCTAAACTTGGATTTATTATTCATATGTTTTGTATCCTATGTCGATCTCTACATTCTAAAGTTTTGTATCTTTATGTATCGATAGATCCACATCTGTCCTTTCCATAAAAGATAAGTAGTTTAGTTTGAAAACGTCTTATATCACTTTTCTATAAGGATGATTATTTTCCTAAGTATAAAAATCATTGTGGAAAATTATATAACGATAGGTAAACTGCTTTATTTTCTGGTAAGGAGAAATGACGCGGGGATCTCAGTTATTGAAAAAGACAAACATTTTGTATGGAGAAATAGACTGAAGGATAGAAAACAAAAGAATAATAGAGAACAAAAGTGATAAATCTACGTATTCAAAAAGTTTAAAATATATAGCAGGGGCAAATAGAGTGAGAGATAAAAAGAGATAAAAATGTCTGGAAGGGAAATAGACTTTGGGATAGAAAGAGATAAAAATTTGTATAAGAGATAGACTTAGGGATAGAAAGAGATAGAAATTGCTAGCATGAAGATAAACTTAGGGATAGAAAGAGATACAAATTTTATCGTGGAGATAGACTTGAGGATAGAATGAGATAAAAAATTAAAGAAAGAAAGATAGGCTTAAGGATAGAAAAAGATACAAACTTTATCGTGAAGATAGACTTAAGGATAGAAAGAGATAAAAAATTAAAGAAAGAAAGATAGGCTTAGGGATAGAAAGAGATACAAATTTCTAGTCAGGGAGATAGATTTAGGGATAGAAAGGGATTAAAAAATTTTCTGCGTAGAGACAGAAAGAGATAGACATTACCAGAAATGAAGATAGACTGAGGGATAGGCAGAGATAGATATAACCAGAAATAGAGATAGACTGAGGGATGGGAAGAGATAGATACTGAGGGATAGGAAGAGATAGCGTTTTGGGGATGCAAAATGGATACTTGGAAGAGATAGAAAAGTTATATCTCTTTCTATCTCCAAATTTCTATCTCTTTCTATCTCATTACTTCCAGCAGGGGTGCCTTGTAGTCCGTTCATATTCAGGTAGACATACCAAGTTTCAGTGCGATACTGGGCTTAGTTTTGTTTTGACAGCTGATTGTTGTTGAAGTGTTTCCCATCATGTTGAGTATGGACAAAAACGATTTTCGTTCTCTTATAAAACATTATTTTTTGAGAGGCAAAACGGTGAAGGAAACAAAAGAAAAGTTGGATAAATATTATGGGGCTAATGCTCCCCCTGGCGGACCGAACGAACGGAGCGGATACGCTACAGCGTATCCTTATAGTATCCACATCGTATCCTCTCCGTATCATGCGAGAAAAACTCATTAAAAAAGGAAGATGAACATTTCACTTATTGAAATTCGGATTCTACTTGAAATTTTGCGTTAAAAGGTCACGGAGTAATCGCGATAGTTTTTCTTGCAACATTAAAAACTTTCAAAAAATATAATACTTATCGATAACGTGGGCTGAAGGCGACTTCAAACGCATCCTCGACGGATAAAGTCTATGCACTGCTACTGAATGACGATGCGTTTGAAGTCGCCTTCAGTGTACGTCATCGATAAGTATTATATTTATTAAAAGTTTTTAATGTTGCAAGAAAAACTATTGCGATTACTCTGTGACCTTTTAACTCAAAATTTCACGTAGAATCCGAATTTCAACAAGTGAAATGTTAATCTTTCGTTTTTAATGAGTTTTTCTTGCATGATACGGAGAGGATACGATGTGGATACTATAAGGATACGCTGTAGCGTATCCACTCCGTTCGTTCGGTCCGCCAGGGCCGTCAGATTACACCGTCAAATATTGGTTTGGAGAGTTTCGTGGTGGCCGTAACTCCACTATACCGATGAAGTCCGCAGGCAGGCCCTCCGATGCGGTCACAGAGGACAATGTCAAAAAAATACATGAAATGGTGTTGGCTAACCGGAAAGTGAAGGTACGTGAGCTAACAGATGCCACAAAGATTAGCGATTGAAGGCCGAAATCGCTGCAAAATGGCCTCACATGAAGCGAAAAAAAATTTTGTTTTTGCAAGAGAATGCGCCGGCGCACAAGAGCATCGCAACCACGGCTAAAATCAATGATTTAGGGCTCCAATTGCTTCCGCATCCAACGTATTCGCCCGATTTGGCTCCCTCAGACTATTATCTCTTCCCAATTCTCAAAAGATGGCTCATCAATCAAAAATTCAGCTCACGCGAGGAAATCATCGACGCCGCGGAGGAGTATTTTGCAGACCTTTCGGAAAATTACTTTTCGGACGGGATCAAGAAGTTGGAAAATCGCTGGAATAAGTGTATCGAGCTTAAAGGGGACTACATTGAATAAAATAAAAAAACATAAAAAAAAAATTTTTTTCATTCCCAAGGAGGTTACTTTTCACCCCACCTAGAACAACAAAATGTTCAGTTTCACTTTTCACTATTTTGATAAATAATAAAATTATTGGCAAATTCGATAAATAAAACCAGTAATCTATAGACCTTTACTTTCCATCTTCAATAATATATATTACACCCTGGTCAACACTATAACATCTTATATAGTTGATAAATATGAACTCAAGAACTGGATAACATGAGCGGTGATTCACGTTTGACATCACGCTCGGTTATGGAATCTATGTTCAAAATGGAATCTATCTACAAAAGTAAATGTTGATGCAAAAAAATGTCGTCAGGAGCGCGTTTTATTATTTGAAAAAGAAGTAATTACTTCTCAGATAGAATAATGTGCTGTGCACTCATGAAGAAATAGCCATGTGGCACAATTATTCCAAGCTACAGCGCAAGGGAACTTTTACTACGTGGAGTAGTATACATTCTCATTATACCTTAGCGCTCAGTGCTCTTACAACTATTCATTTTGTATAATGGTTGATGGAAAATATTATTTTGCATTTATAGCGCAAATCGCTATCGGATACAAGGCATTTTTCTTCATATAATGCAGTCTTTTGTCTTTGCCTTCATCATCAATATTACTCTACAAATATCCATTGCGCCTTCCTTACATCATATTTAGTGTTACTGTACAGATGGTATTATATTTTGAGCAGTCAGATAAAAAATACTTTTTAGGATAAGATAAAATACACAGATAACTCTTAAAATACCTCATGAATTTTAGCGTGTAGAACTTTAAAATATTACTAATTCTATCATTTAGAAAAATAATAATTTTTACCGTGCAGAAATAGTTCTAAATCCTGTGAAATAGCACTTTTTATCAGAATTTAATAGTGTTTCTACTATTTATGTAGTTCGTGTAAGGTGAGCATGAGCCCAAAAACTTAAAGGCCGCACGCTTTGCTGAAAAAAGTGCGCCATCTTTGGTTCGCAAAGTAAGATCTAGAATGTGAAGATTGAGGTAGTCATGACAGACAGTACGTCGATCAAGATGAATTTACGTCTTCGGTGGACTGAATTAAAAAAAGTAAATGCGTTTGCGTTTTTTTTTTTTTTCGTTTTCGACCATACTTCACTATCCACCAATACAGACTGATTTTACATTCACCTCAATATCATAAATTAAGTTACCTAGTGAATTTAAGGCAATCCTGAAAGTAAATCAAATTAAATTGTAAAGTTTTCTTTTTACTCTGTATGTGACCCAGTACTTTTACCTCTGATTTCAAAAACCATTTTTCTCCTTGCTGTCCTGAGATCCACACCTTTTTCGTCGAAGAGGGCTATTCTTAGATACTTATCCATGAATATAATGAATAGCCATGAGGAAGTAACGCATCCTTGGCCTAACATCTTGCATAATATCAAAGCAGTCACTCAGTTTCCCATGTACCATTACACTCTTTTTGCTATATTGTTTTTATTGCTTGTAGGAGCAATCCCTTAACTTCATACTCTTGACGGATTTTCCAAAGTTTACTTCTATTCACCTCGTAAAATTCTTATGCTAGGTCAACAAATGCACAGAAAACTTTTTTCTTTACTCACGAAATTTTTTTCTGTGATCTGTCTTAGCACAGAATAACCAGAAGATAAACTTTACATCGATTTCCGACGAAAGATTCTTTACAAAAAAAAATTAACTTCACAGGATAAACTTTACACAAATATCGGTTAAACTTTCTTTTTTATTCCATGACAAACACATGTATTTTGAAAGACGCGAAGTTGGCTGAGCAAAACTTTATCGCTCTAAAAAATTTCCTGCAAGAAATTTTATTCTTAGTTTTTTCTGTGAAGCTAAATATTTGATCCGTACATGATTTTCCTGGCATAAATCCTCTTTTGACTTACCATATATTTCCTTCTGTTACTTTTATTACCCTACGAATAAGTATTTTTGAATATATTTTACTTACGGTACTTAATAAGCCGATACCTCGGTAATTATTGCAGTTGCTTTTTTCTCTTTTCCTTTGTATATCGGTACGATAAGCGTTTCATTCCTGTCATCTGGAACACCAGCAGCATGTACACCAGCAGCATGACACTTGAACCCAATTCAGGGTAATGTTTAACTTCTATCAATAAATAACCATGTACCCATATATTCACACGAATAAATATTATAATTTTTTCCTAACAAAAAAATCATTTATAGCCAGTGCATTCTTTCTGCAATTTTAATTTATTGTAGCGTTCTGATTAGACTTTAGATCACAAATGATATTATATTTAGTTTCATATTTTTTTATGCATTAATTGTGTCCATCTGCACTTGTATAATGATTATATGCTTCGTTGTATGCTAGATTGTATAATTGATGAATTTGTTGTCTGGATATTCGAAAAAATGCTCGATGGATTGTTTGAACATATGCGAGTTCGCTTGCTCGACAGTGTGCTTGTTGTATTACTTGTTGATCATTTTCTTCGAGTTGTCTTTCAGCGTTTACTTGATGGTATATTGCTCTACGTTCAGCAGCAGCTTCGTCAGCAAATTTAATCAATTGAAAACGACAGCCAACCCCTAATCGTGTAAGTTCATCGGGTTCCATTCTTACAAACTGGTTTCTAATTGTATCGAACACATTATCAGTTTCGCCAAACAAATTAGATAGCGGTTTAATCATATCTTTCAGCCGCCATCCAATGACGACATGATCCCTTCTTACTAAAACTGCAGTTGCACTGAATCTAGTCATATTGTCATTCATGATTCTTCGTAAAGTACTGAACGGTGGATTATTTGGATATTTAAATGTACTTAAATTAGGCAAGACGTCACCCTCATACTCAGGAAACAATTCCTTTAAATTTCGTGAAATTAATTCTGTAACAAAAAATAGAAACCGGTAACTTTTTAAACTTATTATATGAATCTTCTATGAATTAGAACAATTAAGTAGAGAAACAAATGCAAAATATTAAGCTATAAGAGACGCTAAAATTTAATTTTCCGATGTAATGAAATATTTTTGAATTTTAAAGAATTGAACTTAACTGAATGCAGAATAAATAAAGAATAAGACATGAAGAATAAAGAACAACAGAAAAAAAATAATAATAACTGAAATTTTTTTCTTAAATAAAATATTGGGTGTAGTTCCGACTAGCCGTTACCTCCTATTTTTTTAAAACTCCGTACATTTATGTATTTCGACGCGTTGATTACGAAAATTATAGCTAAAATCGACGCACATTTTATTTTTACGGTCAAACCCATAAAAACCTGATGAAAATCATGGTTTTGTACGTTTATCTCGAGAATGATTTAAAATTTCGACAAATAATTTCAACAACAATTTTAAAATTAGTAAAAATACACATTTTATGTTGAATCCATTTTTTTTTGTACGAGTGAAAGTTTTTGAGATTTTCGATGATAAAGATGAAAATATCATGCGTAGCCCCTGCCGAAAATGTATGTATTTTTCTGGCAACAGAAATAATGTTGGTCGAACCCGTACCCTTTTCTGAAGTTTCGTGGGGAGAAGTTAATAAAATTGAGTGAAAAAATATATAACTGCAGTGATTGGAAACAGGAATACTTACGTTTTCGGCAGGAGCTAGGTATGAAATTCCCATCTTCATAATCAAATATCTCGAAAACTTTGTACGAAAAAATTGCATGATACACAAAATATGTATTTTGACGAAGTCTACAACTTTTGTGGCAATTATTTTCAAATTTTTTTGAATGGTGCTTGAGATAAACGTGCAAAACCATGATTTGTTAGGGGTTTTCATGGTTCTTATCATGAAAATAAAATTTGTACCAATTTTCATTATGATATTTGTGTTTAGAGCGTCAAATTACATGAGTATACGGAGTTTCACAAACATCAGAGGTAAGGGCTATTCAGAACCTTAACCAAAATATTAAATTTTTTCAATAATTTGACGATAATTGTGGGTTTTAACAAGTATTTAGCAGTTGGAGATATTATTATCGAAATTCAGTAACTTCTACAGTAAATTTACTAAATTTTCATTAAACTTCACAAACGGTTTCTGAAAATTACAAATTGTTTCCTAGAATTCCTAAATGGTAACAGAAATATAAGCTATCGTAACCGAACGAAGTGCGCAGTTAGCAAGTGCGCATTCCTCGCTTCTTGATCGCGTTCGTAGCAGACAAAGCATGGTGGTTGAGTGGTAATCGGTGGCAATAAAGTGCAAAAGGTTGTGCCAAAGTACAGGAAGATGAAGTAAACCTATCTTTCCTATGTGGAATAATATAAATATTGAAAATGATTTGATCCAGGTTTCAATTATATGGTGAGTCCGCTATTTACGGCAAATGATGCGCTCTTGACTAGATAGGTTATGCTTGTGATTTTTAATCGTCCTCTCTCTCTCTCTCTCTCTCATTGCTTTCATTTATGGATTTACAACGCAGATCAAGGAACGGATATGTTTTTCATAATGCCAACGTTTTTCGAGATTTTTTAATTTTTGAATTCTTTCTTGCATTTTATTGTTATCCCAATAACCATAAAATGCATCTTAAAGTGATCTTAGTCATGGACGGAATGTGACATGAAGGCGGCCCTGGCATTTTTTAGGTAGGCAGCCCTTTTTGCCCCCCCCCCCCCGTTGTTAAGCTATAATATATTGAGCAATATACTAATTTTTCAACTAGTAGAGAGAGAAAAAACAATATCGTCTGCACTCTTCGTTTTTGGTATGCCCTCGGTGTCGCTCAAGGCTCGCGGCCCACTGGGAAAACTCCCAAATTCCATATGGCTACCCTGGCGGACCGGCCGAACGCAAACATTACGCTACAGCGTAACGGTAAAGTAATGCTAAAGTAATGGTAAAGTAATATGGCATTATAATTAATAAAGGAAACAAAATTAATATGTAAACTGTTGCAATTATAATAAAACGTTGAAATTTACGTTCAACGGTCATGCCGCAATTGCAACAAGTTGCTTTTGCAGCATTAAAAAATAAAAAAACAAAGTGACCGTCATTGCAGTCGGGCCCCTGCATATTGGCAACCCGCTAACGTGGCTTTAAGTGGGTTGCCAGTCTGCAGGGACCCGACATGAATGACAGCCACTTTGTTTTTTTATTTTTTAACGCTGAGAAAGCAACTTGTTGCAATTACGGCATGACCATTTAATGTAAATTTTAACGTTTTATTATAATTGCAACAATTTACATATTAATTTTGTTTCCTTTATTAATTATAATGCCATATTACTTTAGCATTACTTTACTATTCTTTACCGTTACGCTGTAGCGTAATGTTTGCGTTCGGCCGGTCCGCCAGGGTAGGACGGGCCTGATATTAATATTCTTGAGATAGTTATATTATGTATAAAAAATAAAATAACATTTCATATGAATTTAGTGCCTAAATTTCTCCAAATATGTACTATATATATAGATAAAATTGTTTGATTCAATAATTTTAATATATATTTGCAGCCTATATTGATCTTAAAAATATTAACTATAGTAAGACTATATACGAGCAAAGTTTGTATGTAAATAACTACGTATATATCTATGTTATATAATATACTCCAAGAATCGAATGTAGAAACAGTTTCTTATCTTAAAAGGTGGGCTTTGATCACATATTGGATACAATGAGTGTACGTACTAATATAACATGGATACATAAGAAGCCGTTTGTATTAACTTCACTTATATTCTCTTACAATATGTATGTTCTCAGAAAAAATATAGAATGCATATTTTATATTAGAATTAATAAACCGAAAACATTTTCACAGTTATTTTTTTATATATTTTTTCCAGTTACAGTAACTGAAAATTCCTCAACTGTAACAAAATTTGCTGAAACATTTGACTAAAGCTTTATGCAGGTACCGTTGATGAAATTTCTGTTACAGCTTAGGAAAATTTAGAAACGGTTTGCTGCATTAAGCTTCACTGACGCGTCTCTGAACATTCCTACAGAAATTTCTAACAGTGTACTATCAATGTTATTTTTCTTTTTGTTTTAAATAGTGTCATCTGATGATGAAATAAATAAGAATATGTATTTAATATAATTTTTTAGCGGATTAGGTACTGTTTTTATGTATGTGTTATACAAGGAAAAGCTACATGCCACTTGCTATTTCCATTAGATTATTATATGCACATTAGGGTAATCTTTCTTTGTATTGTGAAAAACAAATTTTTTAATATTATTGATTAACATGGGAAAAAGGAAACTTCTTCTTAATGTGTGTTTTAAACGCAAAAATATGGTACTATTGTAACTCCTCATATATTTTCCTGTTCAGAATATTTCTGGAGATAAGAATTGGCCCCGATGTTTAATATTATAACATTTTGAGATCCTTTCACGGGGCCCAAAGAGTCCCCCATAATTTCTAATTGAAGGTTTCACGTATTAATAAAGTTAATGGTCATAATAAAAAACCTTTTTTGCAATAATAATTATGAATGAATAAGTTTTTAGTTTCGATTCACTTGTTAGGGAACGTACGCATACTACGTGACGCGTTTTTCTTTTGTTTAAATGAAGATAAGAATAAAATTTCCATGCATTTAATGAGGATAAAACGATATAAAAAAAAGGAAAACGCGTCACGTAGTATGGGTACGTTCCCTTAACTAGTCTGTATTGTTCAAACAATTTATATCTGTTAGAGGTCGCAATATATATATATTTGGTTTTGATTTTGGTTCCTTGGGAATCGAACCGAAGCGCCTATGACAAAGCCACCGAACGCGTCCACGGGTTGCGGATAGAGGGTCCCCGTACCAAGGGTTTCTGCTAAATATGGTTACAATAATTAATAAGCAGTCGCGGACAATTGTCCAGGGATGGTCCCGAAGGAATAACCCCTAAGCAACGGAGTAAGAACAGTGCCGAAAGCTGCATGGCACCTGGGTGAGGGGTCTCAAACGGTGATTCTGGGATACCGGGCGACCTCTCAGTTTATACAGACTTATCCTTGCATGCGGGGCTCTGCAAGGATGGACAAAACCTTTTCCCTAACTGCTCGTGGGAACAACAATGACAACACCAAACATAGTTGTAGTAAGTGCGGTTCAAAACAATCGAACGAGCATGGCTCCCGACAATGGGTCGGACAACAATGCCGACTACCCTAGAGTTGGGGGAGCCAATAAGGACGGAGTCAATGCGATTGAACGGCAGAATCTTGTTACTTTTAAGTGGACAGATCGACTCAACGGTAGCCTGCTAGAGTGCTACGATACCAATATGGTCCCTAAACGAGAAGGTTTCATGGCACGACTGCATGCTCTGTGGTGCGAGAAACACCCAGAGCTCTCGCACTTTTCGGATCAACGTCTGCAAAACCATGCCGAACAACTCCGGAAAAGAGGTTATGTGAGCGGAGCGCCTACTCTGCCGCAGCCAGAACAAGTCGGGTATAGAGAAAGAGAGGCGACACGGAGACCAACCGCGAACAGGCATCCAATAGAGGAAGAACGATGCTTCAGGACCCGGAGAAACATCAACATTCAGGGTTCTCCCCAAAGATCTGACTGAACTGGATGATGAGCTTCGTGGAGATTTTTCAGAAGAATTCGACCTCTGGCTGGACTGTCGATTGTGGTGTATACAATGCAGCGAGAACTTTGGCAGATGCAAGCGCCGTAAAACAAAACCAACGGTCGATCATAAGACCAAAAGACGAATGCATCAACTCAGCACAAAGATAGGCTGGGCAAGACAGTACGCGTCCCGCATTCGGTATGTGATTGACTACATAACATCTGGCAGGACTTTCACTGCCAAGGTTCGAAAGTTCTCGCGCGAACTGCGGATCCGTCATCATACAATCAACAAGTCGAAGCTACTGACCATCAGGCAGCATATTGTTGACAGAATACGAGTACTATCTAACGCTAGGAGAAGTCTAGAATGGAGAGAGAGGTGGGTCAGAGAAAATCTACAGTTTTTGTCTAACCCATCTAAACTCTTCAAAGACCCTCCAATTACTGTCGACCATCCGCCTAAACCAGAGGAGGTCGAAACATTCTGGAGAGAAGTCTACGAAGTCTAAAATCCACTTGAAGAAGGCTCAAAGAGCATGAATAGCTTCAAGAAGCAGCTTAATGCCCTCATAACACCTGAAGAGAAATGCCCACCTATCACGACCGAGGATGTGAAAAACGTATTAAGAGGCATGAAGAACTATTCCGCTCCGGGACCAGATGGTATCAAGCAAAAGTTTGCTCCTTCGACATGAACTGTTTTTCTACATTTCTGTGGGAGTTTCCGTGCATTTTCTAGTCGAGTATCCGTTGATGAAATTTTTCCACTTCTGCTTTCTTTCCTTAGGATTTCAGAAGTGAAGCATCTAGATGGAGTAATGCAGTTTCCTCACTTCTCACGTTAAAATTCAGGCCAATTTTCTCAGCCGCTTGCTCCACGGCTTCGTAAAGGAACTCTCCTTCGCCAATCATCTCGTGTTTTCTGACCATTTTTAGGAGAGGATCTCTGCCATTTGCAACGATGTAGGCTGTACTTAGAACAATTCGGTTACGAAGACACTGAATATTCAGAAGTCCGCGTCCGCCTTGACGGCGTGATATCTATAACCATGGAACAGACGAATTGATATGCAAGCTTTTATGCATATGCATGATCTTACGTGTGGCGATATCAAGGGCCGTGATCTCGTCCTTCTTCCATTGAACTCCCCAAACGAGTAGAGTTGAACTAGGACGAGAAGCATGTAAGTCGCAGATACCTTGCTCAACGCCGCCAGATTGGAAGTCCAAATCTGTCGAAGAAGTTGCTTGCATCTGCTCCAAATTTTGGTCTGTAGACGTAAAATTTTTTCACCAGAAGTTCTTGGTACAGTCTGGTCCTGCAGCGGAAAAGTTCATCGTACTTCTACGTGCTTTTTTTTACCTTTTCGGCTGTGTTGGTGGGCATTTCTCCTCAGATGTTATGAGGTTGTCGCAAAACTCCTTGAAGTGGATGATATTATCAGTATCTTCTTTCAACTTCAGTGTTTTTAGGATCTTGTATACCTCTCTCCATGAAGTCTCCACCTCGTTGGGCTTGGGTCGATTTTTGACAGGAACAGGGTGATCACTGAAGAAGCGCGATGGGTCAGCGAGAAACTGTTAATTCTTTCTGATCCATCTCTTCCTCTTCTCTATTCTTCTCCTTGCGTCAGATAACAGGAGCTTTGAGTTGTTCAGTGTGTGATTGAAGATCCTCAGTTCTTGGGTGAACTTTCGAACCCTTTCCGTGAACGGTGTACCAGATGTTATGTATTCATTCACACACTGAATACGGGACGCATTCTGTCTTCCCCATCCATCTTCTTGTTCAGTCGATGTAAGCGTCTTTTGGTCTATTGATTCATCATCGATTAGCCTTCGATTTAAAGCAGCGAATGCTCTCGCATCACCACAAACTGAACAATTGATGATTCAGATGTCTGACTCCTTCGAGATATCCTCACGAAGGGAGACATCCATTTTAGCCAGATCTTGGGGCATAGGAAGAACCTGCATGTCAATGTTCCTCCTTGACCTGAAACCGCTTTCATCTCTCAGAAAGTGTCTGATTTCTGTGGTTGGTCTTGATGTCGCTTCCTCATCTTCGTCTGCAGCTTGTTCAAGTAGTGGTTGGGGAAGCGCTCCGCGTACATATCCATTTTTCAAGAGGTAGGCACGTTGATTTCGGAAATGTTGGCATCATAGCAGTCTAGCAAGTCATCCTTGAGTTGATTCGTCTACTCAATGTGGACGCTTCGCCGGTTCGTCGTATATATAATATATATATACGTATATAATATATTTTTAATATTATAATAATTTTATTATAAATAATAATATAATTCGGTTTCGGTTTCGATTCCCTTGGAATAGAACCGAAGGGCTTATGACAAAGCCACCGAACGCGTCCTCGGGTTGCGGATAGAGGGTCCCCGTACCAAGGGTTTCTGCTGAATATGGTTACAATAATTAATAAGCAGTTGCGGACAATTGTCCAGGGATGGTCCCGAAGGAATAACCCCTAAGCGAAGGTGTGAGAACCGTGCCAAAAGCTGCATGGCACCTGGGTGAGGTGTCTTTAACGGTGACTCTGGGATACCGGGCGACGTCTCAGAGTATCAGCCTTACCCTTGCACGCGGGACTCTACAAGGATGGACGAACCCTTTCCCTAGCTGCTCGTGGGGACAACAATGAAACCAAAAAACCACCAAAATGTTGTAGATGCGGTTCAAAACGATCGAACGCGCAGAGCACCCGACAATGGATCGGCAAACAATGCCGATCATCCTAGAGTTGGGGTGCTGAAAATAATTTAGATGGAAACACGACGACGAACCGGCGAAACGCCCACATTGAGTGGACGGATCAACTTAAGAATGACGTGCTAGACTGCTACGATGCCAGCATTATCCCTGTGCGTGGAGGCTTTATGGCGCGTATGCATACTCGGTGGTGCCAGAAACACCCAGAACTTCAGCACGTTTCGCATCAGTCTTTGCGAAATCAAGCCGACTATCTCCGTAAAATTGGATATGTACGTGGAGCGCTTCCTCAACCGCTGCTTGGACAAGCTGCAGACGAAGATGAAACGACATTAAGACCAACCGCAGAAAGCAGGCACCTTCTGGCAGATGATCGCAATTTCAGTACAAGTAGGAACATCAACATGTAAGTTCCTCTTAAGCCCCAAGATCTGGCTGAAATGGATGCCTCCCTTCGTGGAGATATCTCGCAAGAGTCCGACCTCTGGACCATCAATGGCTCAGTTTATGGTGCTGCGAGAGCTTTGGCTGATTCAAATCGAAGGCTGAAACCGACGATGTATCAAAAGACAAGAAGAATTTCTCTAATTTTCCATAGAAAATTGCAATTATTTAGCAAAATTTGTAAAAATTATTTGCCTTGAATATACTGGGTGTTTCTTTTTAACTTGAGACATCGAAATATCTCAAAAAATACGCTTTCAATGCAAAAAATATCCGCTATGAAAACTTCTTATTTTCGAGAGGGAAAGCGAATTTGAAAAAATTTACCCCACCCCACCCCCCTAGGAGGCAGGAGTGGGGGTAACTTTGTAATTTCAAATAGGAACCCCATAATTTTTTATTACAGATTCAGTTTCTCCTCTATGAAATACGTAAGTTTTATTCGAAAAATTTGGTTCGATTTGCGAACAAAAATCCACCCCTACTGCCTCCAGGGGGGGGGGGGTGATTTTTTCAAAGTCGCTTTTCGCCCTTGAAAATAAAAAATCTTTATTACAGATATTTTTTCATTGGATGCGTATCTTTTGAGATATATCGATGTCTCAAGTTAAGAAAAACGCCCAGTATACTTGATTACGTAAAATATACTTTATCGGCTCTCTCGTAACTTTTGGCACGACTTCCTCCGCCTCAAATGGATGGATTAGTTTATATGTCGCATTCAAAACAAGTATATACGATTAGAATCGCATTCAATTAGTTTCAATGGAATCTTTTTTTTTACATGAGATTAGTACTTCACAATTTTTATTTTGAAATATGATCAATTTATGTTGAAAACCTCCAAGCATAACATACTAATTGATGAATTTCCTTTGAAAATATGCTGTTGCTTAGAGATGGGGAGTGACCGTCATCTGACCTATTTCATGAAATTTGACCGTCGCCTGACTGTCAGCATGAAATCGGTGAAATCATCTACTTACGCAAAGGTTAGTTGTATATTCATTAATATGAATCATCGGGTACGTTCATAATAAACGTGAAAAGGGTTTAATTTTCCAGCAAATATTATATACATGTTTGGAATATAAAAAATACAGTTTCCTGCTAACATAACCTATACAGTAGTAAGTTATAATCGTTATAATGGTTCTAATAAATACTTAAAATTGAAAAAGTCTGCATTTATAGGTAAATTCAGTCTCCACGGATATTAAATATATCAATTCGAGGATGAATTTCGTATCCAAATATTTCGTATCCATATATTATGACATGCAGGATATATTTGCCGTATGTGTATATCACTTTAATATGGACAGAATACAATTATTGCATATATATTTCTTCTAAAAATGGATGCACTGTAACTCGCTAATTTTTGTACATTTGTTACTGCATTTATATAGTTAACACTTATTTATTGCGTTAGAATTAATTCCGTGTAGCACCGATTCATACTTTTCCGCCTTCTCACACTTTCTCGTATAGAGGTCCCTACTTGGGATTCATCAAATACTCAGGTTAGGATTTACAAAATATCACTTATTTCTGAGTTAACTCCCTTAATTTTCAGATTTGCGGCCTGACAACCGTATAAAAATCATATCTGTAATATTTTAATATCCATTCTTTTACATAAAGCGTTGCAATTTCGATATGTAACATGATTTAAACGATTTGAATGATTTCACCAATTACCATGAAATTTCATGAAATTGGTCATATGACAGTCAGTTCAGGGAATAAAGGATTTTTTCACCACAAAATTTTAGAATGGGTATGCCATCACGCAGTGTTGATGCCTGGGATGAAGGCTTGTATATTTGCAGGCAAAAATATGTTATCATAAAGAATTGCGAAATGTTCAAAGTAGGTCGCATATTGAAATTGCTTAATTTGTTCCCTCACAAAGTAATAAAAACCGGCAAAAATGGCTGTTTTGCTAAATTTAGTTATTTTTGCAAAAAGTGTATGCACATCTATTGAAGTCCCTGAAAATGTGTGTTTTGCTAATGATATACGCCGATAGCCGTAGTGGGCGACAGACGAAGAGAAACCTTAATATTACGTCCCTGATGATCTTCAATTTAATGCTTCTCAAGGTTTCCTTCCTCTGCCGCTGCGACAACCTTTGCCAGCTACGCGTTACGATTTGGAAATTTCCATGCACCCAGGTACGTGTGTAACTGCGTCGGTTAGCGATGACCTATTTTAAACTTCTGTCTTATTAAATGATGATTCATGGATAAACTGCTTAATTATCCGTAAATCTAGTTCCTTTTTTAAGACAGAATAGTCCCGCTGAATTTAATAACGTAATATCAACTTTACTAAATAGTTTTTCCATTACAAATTTGTCCGTGATCTCATGAACCAAATGTATATGGTATAGGCTAAATTATTATAATTGTATAAATTATCATTCGGCAACATAAATATTTCCTTCTATCATTTTCTGGGTCAATTATTATCTTCAATTACTATTATTGTTATACAATGTTATATATTTTATATTCCTATTATATATATATCTTAATATTATTACTATTATATCGCTTATTATGATTATTATTCATGAAATAATCATCAGTATTTCATTTTATTTTTATTTTTCTTAGTTTAATTTTAGGTTTTAATTTATAATTTTAACTGCACAAAAAATGTTCTATTCTTTCGATCAATATAAAAATGAGGTAATTGACGCGAATTTCTTTCATCTTCATAGTGATAATAATTTTCTATAAGTTAAGAATCGATGTAACGCTGCGAGAGCGGAGAAACGAAGCAAAGCAGGCAGCAGAGACAGAGGCGCAACGAGAAATAATTTGATTGGGCCGCGCGCCCAAAAACTCGACGGAGTGAGAAAAAATCTCGGACAGAGGTTCCCACTCTCACCTCCGCTTCCGCGAGGTGGGAGGCACCGCGCGCTCTGCACTAGTGGTGCCGTTCGATACGATACGTTCTCGTGATCGTGTCGAGATCGCGTCGGTTTCTTCTCGGGTCGGGATCGGGTTTTCGATACCCGTGATCGGTTTTCTCTCGGCTCGACTTTGGCTCGGAATGCGATATATCGACTCGGGATCGAGTCGGGTTTTCGATCCTCCTTCGCCAGATGTGGTTCTGTGACGTAGCGGTCCACAGAGGGTTGAAATGAAAAATGAGGTTTAAATTTTAAAAGGACATTTAGAACGCAATAATGCACCGATTTAAGATAATTTTTTTGTTGTACAATTCAGGACTAAATTTCCTAGAAAGCGTTGTGAGTTTATATTTTATTTTTTTGTTTATTCAATTTTTATGTTAATTCAAACAGCAAAAAGTGTCGTTTTTTGCATTTCATGATTTATCTCCTAGACACAATTTTTCTTATACTGCAAGTCACTAGGGTTCAATGCACAGCGGAATAAGAAAGAAGAAAAAAATTGTTACCTTATAAAGCTAATTGTTGAAAGCAAATTTTATTAACAAATGATCGACATGAAGAAATATTTGTTTTCAAAGTATATTATTGCTCTAAAATTGCTTGCTTTTATTTTTTGGATGATAAGTGGCCAACAAAATTCAAGACTGAATGTTATTGACCAATTCTATAAACAAATTCTATAAACAAATGTACAACGCAGACATTCATAGGCAGACACCAATGCTTTTTTTATACTCTTGTTGTAATGACATTGCCAATGGTGTTTTCTGGAAGAAATTTACCACCCGCTGATATTTGTTTATTTGATAAACAAAGTATATAAACAAATGCACATTTTAGGCGTTTTTAAGCGAAACGAAATCAATTTTTCTTCCAATCTTGTTGCAGTTATAGTGCCAATGATGTTTTCTAAAAAAAAGTTGCCATGCATTAATATTTGTTCATTTTATGAACAAATTATATAAGCACATTCACATTGTAGACGTTTTCAAGCACCAAAATGTTTTACTAAGAATTTTTTCTCCAAACATTTTTTTCATACAATTTTTTTGCAAACAAATTTTTTGGTCAAAAACTTTTTTTCAACACATTTTTTTCGACATTTTTTTGCAAATAAATTTTTTTTCAAAACCTTTTTTTCAACACATTTTTTTCAACAATTTTTTTTCAACAATTTTTTTTCACCACATTTGTTTCAAACTTTTTTTGAACGAATTTTTGTTCAACAAACTTTTTTCGCAAATTTTTTCACGACAAATTATTTTTTTCAACCATTTTTTTCCAAACCTTATTTTTTTATCAAAATGTTTTTTAATCAAAATTTTTGTTGAAACCATTTTTTTTCACAAAGTTGAAAAATATTTTGTATGTGTTGAAAATTCATCTTCTTGG
The DNA here is from genome assembly GCA_932178445.1 of Andricus quercusramuli. NCBI lineage: Eukaryota > Metazoa > Arthropoda > Insecta > Hymenoptera > Cynipidae > Andricus > Andricus quercusramuli. Next base: position 110,928 of record CAKNXH010056932.1, read on the forward strand.
TGGACAATCGACGGAGAATAATAATCATCAAATAATTATTCTCCCGAAAATAATTCTCATGAGTAATATGAATATTGATACATTCATTTGAAAAGCTTGAAAATTCATCGTTTTGGTTGAAACTGAACTAATTATATATTTTTGGGAAAATGAATCGATTTGTAAAAAATTGAACTATTTCGTCGAAAAATCGTTGGTTTCAGGTGGAAACTTATTTTATAACTGTAAATCTAAGTAGTTAACTTGGGCATTCATCATTTCAGTTAAAAAACAATCTCTTCATTTGAAAATCCAAATAAAAATTGCTTCTTTCGTTGCAAAAACTGCATTATTGAAAACACGTTTTTATTGTTTTGGCATTAATGTTTTCCATATAAAATTTATCCATTCGAATTATGGATGACGCTTTATCTATCCAGTTCAAAATTGAACTACATCATTGATTAAAAATTTATTTTCCTGTTTGAAAATTGAAGCTATTCTCGCGATGATTAGTATTTTTGGTTAAATATTAATTTTTCTAACAGAAAACCGAACTTTTTAATTTTCGAGTAAAAATTCGTTCAGAATTTCACTACAGTGTTGAAAATGTATGTGTTTGCTCAAAATTGGTCTTTTTGGTGTAAAATGAAGTGTCTTAATTGAACATTCAACTTCTTGGTTGACAGTTGAGGCGCATTGTTGTCAATTCATTTTATTGTTTAGAAATGAACATTCATGAATTTGTTTAAAAGTAATTTCTTTACTTGAAAATTCGAATATTTTTTTTGAAGTTCGCTTTTTTGAAGTGAATTTTTTTTTCAATTGAAAATGTGACTCCCTCGTTTTTGGTATAAAATTTATCTTTTCAATTTGAAAATTTACCCCTTTGTCTAAAAATTCATGTACTTAGTGAAAAATTAGCCTTTTTTGTAGAAAATTTAACGTCTATGTTGACAATTCAACTACTTGATTGAAATTTGAACTTTATGTTTAAAATTTTATTTTATTGCTTGAGGATGTAAGTATTTTGTTGAAAACTCTTTTTTTAGGTTGAAAAATAATTTTCTTAAGTAACAATTTAAGCATTCCAGCTCTTATTGAAAATTTAACTATTTACATTTTCATTAAGAATTTATCGTACATATTTGGATTGAAAATTAAACTGTTTGAATGGAAGTTTAACTGAATTGTCAAAAATTCATATCATTGTGCAAATTTTACTATATTGTTGAAAAACGTCGTAAAAATAGAACATTTCAAAGATTTCTGCTCAAGAAATATGTATCCATGTCATCATTTGTGATCCTCCAAATTGAAGAATGAATTAATAAATTTGTTAATAATATCATTTGAAGAAATCTTAAGTGAAAAACCTTACAAATTGAGCAATTAACAAAATTTTTAACCAGAGACTTGTTTCGTTGGACGTCAAATAATTTATATTTTAAACCTTTTTCAAATAATAATTCTTCTATTATTATTTATACATTAAAGTACAAAACTCTTTTTCACGAATTAACAACTTAAAAAGAAAAAAATTACAATTGTAGAGTTGAAAATTTAAATGTAGGATGCAGCACTCTGAGATGTTCAGTTCACGATTTAATCGAATGCATTCTATTTAAAACAATATAGCTGGAAATTGTTCACTTTTCAAAATCTGCCTTATATTTGCTCCTTTTTAATAAACAGTCCAATATTTCCAAATATAAAAAAAGAATATTTTTTATTGGAAAATAATTTAAAATTAATTGAAGGTTGAAATAGGTTCTATAGTTTCATTTAGATGTTTCAAATTATTTACTACTAAGCCAAAGTGCAACTCTTCCACTATGGGGAAAATAATTTTCAGCATTTTCACTCCAGCCATAACCGGTTTAACCAAGCAGGGGAGGAGTCAGGGGGGGGGGCGAGTGACGTCGAGCCATTGTCAAATTTCCCTCTCCGCTCAGTTTAACTGAGAAGTGCACATCTGTCGAAGGAGTATCGAAAACCCGACCCGATCCCGAGTCGATATATCGACTTCCCGAGCCAAAGTCGAGTCGAGCCAAAACCGACTCGATCTACACCCGATACTGGAGACTAGGATCGAGTCGGAATCGTGTCGAGATCGGGAAATATCGCTCGACGGCATCACTACTCTGCACGTAAAAGAGCGCGCTCCTGCCACCAGGACATTCGATCTCCGACCAAGCAGTGATGCCAATACTGGCGCCTTTTGCTACTGCGCTTGCGTTCGGGCCGCGCACTGGTTGGCTGCAGTTGGCGCGCAATTCAAAATTTGAATTAAAAACAATTCTTGTAATTTAAATAAATAATTATTGAAAAATGCACAAGAATGTATATAAATTGTACAACTTCTGATTTTAGAGAAAAAAAATTTATAAGACATATATCTTTTGAATAACAGTTTAATTTCTTCGACTTCCAAAGAATAACTTACATTTCACTAAACATTTAATTTCAGAAGTCTAAAATCAGAAGTTGTACCATTTATATACATTCTTGTGCATTTTTCAATAATTATTCATTTAAATTACAAGAATTGTTTTGAATTCCAATTTTGAATTGCGCGCCAACTGCGGCCAACCAGTGCGTGGCCCGAACGCAAGCGCAGTAGCAAAAGGCGCCAGTATTGGCATCAGTGCGACCAAGCAAGGGGATACATCTACGCCAGCCTGTGCTACTGTCTCGCCTACTCTCCGACTCTTCAGCCTAGGGAGAATCTCTACAATAAACAAAGCTTTTTGGAAACAACTGGGCTACTTGATTCAACATCGACCTTCGACTTTTATTTCATCAAACATACCTCCAGTCCTTTTTAGGAATAATAAGTACAAATATAACGAGGCTCAGTCCTTTTAAGGACTGTGGAATATGTGTACTGTTGAGCGACACTCCTAGACACGACGTCGCATTTTCTCGACCAGCAAATAGCTCTCTCTCCAGGCGCTCCTTTTGAGGAGCTATTTGTCCCTGGTGAGCCGTTTTTTTTTCGACGCCTTTCACTCGGTACTGCTCCAGGCGCCGTCAGAGGTCGTCCTTTTGAGTACGGGGTGGATGGCATTGAACAAACGGCAGAGACTTGCCCGGCGGCGTGCCAAGGCAGCGGCCGTGTCGACAGTGGAAAGTGGAGCAGGCGAAGGAGCACCGCCTGTCCACACACGGAATCCAGCATCAGAAGTAACATCATCCACGTCTAGTTCCGTCACCGGGAGGTGACGCCGCCATCCGCGGCAAATACATCGGAAGAGGTGCCAATACCAGCGGTATTGACCTCACCGCTGGGACGTTTAGCTCCACCGAGCCCGAGGAAGAGATCGCCATGAAAAGCATTGAAGCGCTTGCGGAAACATCGAGCGAAGTTTTCTGCTGCCCGTAAGACATTAATTCCTGTGTCAGTTTATCAGGATCGTTCCACAGTGCTGAACTTGGATCCGCCTGTGGTTCTACAATGGAACGAGCAACGAGTTCCTGACGGATTCATCCCGTCCACTCGCAAACGTTTGGAGGATATTAAGCTGGAATTGCGCCAAAAACCTAACCTGCGCAACCCTGAAAAACCAAATTTTATCCTCAACAAATTCTTCGCAGAAATGGTTACTCCGAGACCTTGGAGTAGCTAAACCCTTTTCCTTTCCTTTTTCTCCTGCCAAACTTCCATCCCTCTAGCTTGTCCTTTCCATCCTTGTAACCTAAAAAAAAGAGGTCCTCGAAGGAATATTTCTTTGTTTCAAACATGAAGTGACGCATGACAATGGATGGACTTCAGGCGTGGAAAGCCCTGATGAGTGCCAATATTAAGAGAGTCCACCTCACGCCACCCATTAGCCAAAGGGGATGACGGACCTGGACGCCTACTTACAACGCACGCAAGGCTACGTGTACCTTAAACCACTCCCTAACTCCTCATCAGCTCAAAAACGATCCTCCTAAATTTTTCCTTCATACGCCTTCCTCTCCTTATCCCATACCTTTTCAGTAACCGTTTCCTCCCCCCCCCCCCCCCCTACGCACATCTCCATCAAACTCCCTACCTCCCTTGAACGATCCCTCACCCCAAGCGGACCGTATCACTAAGCTGAGAACGTTATGACCCAAGTTTATTGAAAAACAAATGTTGCATTTAGTACACATTTTTTGTAACATTATTGAATAAACTTGAAAATGATAAAATGCTGCTTACATTACATCGGAGAATTATGCCAGCAATTGTACAGTTTGTGAAAATATAAAAAAGTACAATTACCTTCTAAGCATAAGACGTGCTTTTCATGAGCTTTCAATGCAAAATTTGTAATCAGCGCAAAAAGCTAGCTGAAATAAAAAAAAATCTCGATATGTCCATTCTTTCATGAGATTTTTCCAGTTGTTACATTTTGAACACACGAATTCAATATCAGCGCCAGCGTCTACCAGGGGAAAGCAGCTTCCCCCACTCCGCCGACATAAACTGCGACCGACCTTGGTCGTAAATAAACCGCTATTCTACACAGTATTTTCACACTGATTTTGCTGACAATTATATTACAATTAGTATCAGTATTCAGTTATCACTATTTACTGATTTTAGCTGTGTATATTGAAAATTACGACTGCAATAATTGTTATAAAAAAAATTAACTCCCCACCTCCAATCAACGTAAAGAAAATGTTTTCATCTTAAAATCATGCACACATTGTAAGGTTCAAGTGACTGTAACCGGTATTGTTTAGGATGAAAATTACAGAAGTTATTCGATTTGTGTACGAGACAAAAGCGTACTATTCTTTTGCAGTCGTTTTTAACGTATTTAATACTCTGAAATCAATTAGCTGCTGAGCGTACATGACACTATAACTCTCTAGGATTGAAATTTGTCCACTTTTATGGATTTATGACAGCTTTAAAAAAAGTTAGCCCCACCGAAACAACGGTACCTGTTATAAAAAAAAATAGCTTTTCTCAAAAACTGTTTATTATTTTCAGCTCAAATTTTACATATACTCTCAGCTTAGCAAAACACATATTTTCAGAAACTTTAATAGATGTGCATACACTTTTTGCAAAAATAACTACATTTTGCAAAACGGCCATTTTTGCCAGTTTTTATTACTTTGTGAGGAAACAAATCAAGCAATTCCAATGTGCGACCCACCAAATTAAAGATCTTTTCAAAAACTTTAATTTATAATTATACTTTTTTTTCGCAAATCAATACCTTGATCGTAATCTCCCAAAAACATGATTTCGCTAACTTTGAACATTGCGCATTTCCTTATGAAAACATATTTTTGCCTGAAAACATACAAGCCTTCATCCCAGGCATCAACACTACAAGATAGCATACCTTGTTTTCATTCTGAAATTTTGTGGTGAAAAGACACCTCTTTGATCTTCGTTCCCTGGACGTCGGCGTCAACTTCGGTCACTCCCCATTTCTACTGGTGCTTCCATTAGGCGCCGTGTGAGTACATTATTCAATATTGTACATTTCCCTAATCCGAATTCCTAATCAACGTGTGCTTGTGAAGCTTATTTTTGTTGCAACTCAAGATTACAACAATTTTGGCGTAGTTTCGAGGATCGACGTTTTTCTGTGTATGTTAGAATTCGGCAAAATGTATTGCATTAAAGAATGTCGGAAGAATATCTGTGATTTTTCCTAACCTCGACTTAGTTCTGGGAGCAGATGAAAGTCGATACTTCAAAAAGGAGGCCGAAAAGCCCTGTTTGTTGTTATATTTTGTCCTCTTACTATTTACCACGATTTTTAAAGATAAAAGTGATCATATCGTTGAATTCGAAAGACTTTAAGCTTCCAGATATTTCTCATTAAACAATTCAGTGATTTTTTTGTGCGATTTGCAATCAAAAGAAGTGGGGGACCCTGATAATAATTCTTACACTACAAAAGTAAGGGAAACTTTACGAAGCTTGTAGCTTTCTCATAATTCCACAAAATTTGTGTGAAACTAGGGCATAGAGGCATTTGAAAAAACTTTTAACTATGTATATCCAATGAGTCACTTTTTGTAAGGTCAATAGAATAAAGAGACAATAAGTATTTTCAATTTATACTAGACAATGAGACGTTTCGGCTTAGATTGGAGCCCTCATCAGTCAAATTTATTAAAGTTTCTGAGAAGAAAAATGCCAAAATTGGTCATTATTGTATAAAACAGAGTCAAAAATTAGAGTTAAAACTAAATAAATAAATACGAAGGACGGAAACACATCGAGCCAGGACAGATGGCAAAGTCTGACTTGGATATACATATTTAAGAGGTCGAGACTTATACATAAGGTAAATGTCCCAGTAATCGTGACGGTCCCAGTAATCGTGAAACTTGGTTATAGTTTGAATATAATGTTACAAAAATGTGTTAAAAGTAACATTTGATGATAAAACTCACTTCTTTTTCGCATTTTATAATAGCAAATAGACATTACATTCATTCAAATAAAATTAAAAGCAAGAAAATTGGCATCACGATTACTGGGACTAAGGTCACGATTACTGGGACGTTTACCTTATTGAACTTTTAACTATATTTTTTCATTATTTGACTTAGAACCCCCCGGCCCGCCTGCTGCGTTTCCCCTTGCAATCACCCTGAAGTAACCGCTCGATCTAATAAACTTTTGGTATCGACAAGACTTCAAAATGCGTCACTCAATATATTCAGTGATCAAGCAAAATAGTTTTATACACTACCAAAATAATGTTAAACTTTCCTCGAATGCCTCTATGTCTCAGCTTTACGCAAATTTTGCGGAATCTGTCCTAAGTCCATTTTATCCATGTACGCATTGAAATTCGCGTAGATATTCTTGGGGAAGCCAAGCGGAATTTTTAAATAATCCACGTAACCTAGAATATTACACGTGAAATTTTCCATCTAGCTTATCTTACATAGTGCATTATGTAACAAGGGGCGAAAGGAGCAGATTTTTCCCGCAGGTTGGTTTACTGCCCGAGCAAAGCGAGGGCTGTAATTACCCTAAGAAAAAAAGTCTACTTTCGTCTCGTGTTACATATAGTATTTTATTTCACTCTCGCCTGTGCAGAAACTTTGATGGGGTTCTGGTAGGGTTCTCGCCAGTTTGCCCTAGTTGTAGTGTGGTCCTGGTATGGAAAGCCGTAGCCACCTTTTAGCCCTGAAAAGCGGGTCCGACGCATAAATACCATAACGCTTTGTTGGCGGCTCGAATTCTGATCGACTCGGAGCAACTCAGATTTTCAATATGGCGACCGTTGACCAACAAAATAAAAAATGTCAATTTTATTTTCGCCCCGCAAATTTGACTTTCGCCCGCTAATTTTACTTTCGCCCGGCTAAATTTACTTTCGCCCCGCTAATTTTACTTTACTCCCGCTAAATTTACTTTCGCCCCTATTTTCGGGGGCGTAAGGTGACCATATCGGTCAAGTGTGGAATAAAATGTATTGAAAGTTATAGATATGAAATCATTATATATTTACCAACAGAATTAGGGAAAACGGCTAAAGCGAAGAATAGAGTACGAACGAATATTCTCATTGTCTAAAAGATAATTCAATACAACTACTTGTATATGTACTCTTCCCTATCTCACCCGACCATCTAAATTGAAATCTCGATAGAGATATAACGTTGTATAAAAAACAAACTGTTTGCTTTTTAAATACTGGTTTATAGAACGAGATATTCCTAGCCAAATATATGCTGAGATATTTCGTAGTATATGTTTATGTTACAAAACGAACTGTGGTGTATAAAGAAGTATATTAACAGCTGCTCACAGTTTAAACAAAAATTACAGCAACACGTATTTTTATTGATCTAGTGTTATCTCTGCTAAGACTTAATTACATTCAATGACAAATATATAAATGATCTATCTAAATCTATATTAGTGTGTCACTAATTACTAGTGAAATTTAACTGATTCAATTTTAAAAAGGTCAGCATCGAACCATGATTAATAACTACTAATAGGTAAACCAAAATTACTTATTAAGTTTGAAATTCCCAACTTTTCAATACAAATTGTATTTTTTTGAACATACCAACACTGACTTACACCAAATATCTTAATTATTAATTTAGTGATAATAATGTTTAATGTAAATTATGCAGGTGCTTATCAATTAAGTATTCTCCATTAAATTCATATTCCTGAATAGAAGTATTCATATTGACAAATTTGAATCATAATTGAATTCTTTTTGAAATTCACATTAATGTATATGCTATTAATGTATATGCTTATTTAAATTTGGCTAATTCCTATTTGAGGTTAATGTTCGATGCGTGTTCATTCCGCCTGTGAAGTGCTTATAATGTTTTTTTATAATTTAAAAATAAATCTCACTAATCGTATAATTACGTTTTCATTAATTTCTATCGTATGTTATGAATTTTGGTACATTGTCGAATAGCATTACATAACCTTAAAATTGTCGGAGAAAAAGAATATTGAATATATATGAAACATATATAAATGTGCCAATATTTATATAAAAAAGCTTTTTCATTCATTGGAATGCTACTTCTAAATAAATATAGCGTTTATTCGATTAATTACTTGAAATAATAATCAAAACGATTGACCATGGGGAAAAGTCATTGCTTAATCAAACATATGTGACGTGCCACGAGGAGAGGGACCTTATGGTCGAACAATCATTTTTCAGGTTTTTGATGCTATTGATAGTTTTTGAATAGCTCCTTCATATTAAAAGAGAAGTCAATTTTCATCTGCAAAATTGGAACTGTTATTAAGCTGCAAAATGAGGCGCCAACCGCCTATTTCGACGCGTGCATCAGTCATCGTTATCAGAAATGTACGCCACTTTCAACTCCCGAAATTCGATTCTCAGCTAACTTCTAATTTCACCTATCATGATTGCATAGCATTTTGTTGTCGCAGTGATTACAGCCTTGTGTTGTTTTTTCCTGGTTATCACTTTTTTCTTATCGGGGAGCTCCTTCCCCCGAAACACCCGACAGGCGCTTCGTCTCCTAGACCCCGCGCTCCTCCTACTGCTCCTTCGGCCGTTATGAAAGTTTTGAAAATATTTTTTCATAATCATTCGAAGAAGTGTGATATGCACAAATATGTGTATGTTTATTCAGTTGATATTTCTCGAGAAAAACAATAAAATAGCGTTTTAATTAAAGACCATTTCTACAGTGTATTTTTCATAATTTCACAATTTTCTTTTTTTAATTATATAGTAATTGCCGCGGCGAAGACAATTCCTATTGAAATTTTTGTAGTTGGACTATTATTTTACTTTTCACTAAATTCGAAATAAATACAAATTTTTCACGTCCGAGTGTTAGTAACAGTATCGAATCGTGACAGCGGGGGGCTTGGAAGCTGCAGGCTTGAAACCTTGACCGAACCCTTGCACACAGGTGCATACGGACGTGAAAATTGTGTATTTATTTCGAATTTTGTAAAAATTGAACAAATAGTCGAATTGAAAATATTTCAACGGAAATTGTTTTCGTCTCGGCGAGCACTATATGATTAAAAAGAAAATTGTGAAATGATTAGAAATACACTGTAGAATGGTAGTTCCGAGAACTGATGACTTTTTGCTAGAATACATCTGGAGGAGTACGCATGGTTCAGTAGAAGAACTTTTCATAGACTTCAGTCAGGCGCTTTTATACTTGTATCCACATTAAATACATGTCAGGTGAGTTTTGCATGTTCATTGGAAAATGGTTATTAATTTCTTCATTACAAAAAATGCATGCTTCATTTAAAAGTGGACTTGAATGTTTAAAACATTTTTTTTTCGGAAAATGTAAAGGGTTCACAATTACGTATCGAAGCACCCGCAGTCATAGCAGGATGATGAAAATGTTTTTCATATGTGCACTTTTTGACCTAGCTAGTAAATAATTGCTCATAGACTGAACATTTCAAAACTCTGTATCAGTATACACAAAACCTTCATCTGCAACCTTCATCTGCATTTAAAATTCTACTAACGGAATTCAGGTCCCCAAAGCTTGCATGTAAAATCCTGCCGTTAGCGGAATTCGCGTGCACCGGTCGCTAGTCCTGCGTTTCCCAATTTTTTCATACTACATACTACATTAATAAAATTTGAATAAGTTTCATTAGCTTCGTCATATTATTGTGAGGAAATCAAATAATGATAGTTCAAAGTTGGTTTATATCTTCAATCCCTGTAGAACCTTTACGGCTTTTATTTTATTCTATCTTTATTTTTTTATTCTTGCCCAAACTATTTTTCTAAAAGGTTAATTCAGTTTGAATTAATTTGGCAAATTAATTAATTTATATGTAATTAATGTTTATTTGACTGGTTTTTTTTTCAAGTATGCTGTGTGCGGAAGGTAAACAACGTGCATTTTTCGTGTCTGATCGTTATTACTTAAATAGAACCCATGATATCTTTACAAAAAACCATTTAAAACATTTGACAAAAATAACAGAAATTCTCGGATATTTTGACTACGCCTAGCAATCAATTAAAATTCAATATATTGTAACCGCAGTGAGTTACAGACAAAGAGCCTTCGTGTAGGCCAGTCATAACCAAATCTCCCTAAGAAATATAATTTTGCTTAAAACATAGAACCTAAAAAAAGATAGTAATGAATAATATCATTCAACTGCGTGAGAATAAGATGTTTCCAAAGATAACCTCAAAGTTTAGTTAATCATATATTCGGAATCACGAGCACACGTTAGTCGGATTTTTTTCGCTTTACATTTCACAAGTCAACGGCGATACAACGCTGAAAACACCAGTTCCCGTTAGATCACTGAAGTTAAGCAGTGTTGGGCGCGGTTAGTACTTGGATGGGTGACCGTTCGGGGAATACAGCGTGTTGTTGACCCGTCGTGGGTGTGGTGGACCCACACTGGTAGTATTTATCCACCTAGAAACACTACCCGAATCGGGTAGTGAGGCAATGAACTTTCGAGTTCGAAATGCTAATCAATTTTTTTTTTTTTACATTTCACAAGTATAATAATGGCAGCCTCTTAAAAAAAATGTTTTGCACCAGACTGCAACTGCCATTGCAAGGATGATCCACACAAAATATTGATAAGGTTGCCTATGGGCACAGAAGTAAGAAAGAAATGGGCCGAAGCCGTTGGAACAACCTTACAATAGGTTATGTTCACTGTTTACATATTCAATCGTTAGCGGCCATATTATATTCGCTCAGCAACCCGACAACCGCGCTACTGAGAATGAAGTTCTTCTGATAATCTGCACAACCAATCAGATTTCCCCGAAAAAATTCGAAAAGTATACTTTTTGAACATTTAAAAAAATATTTAAAGATAATTGAAAAAAACTTTCCTTCCGTAGTTACATTATTTTTTTTTTGTTCTTTTAATTTTACTAGGGAAGAAGAATATTTGAACATATGCAACAACCCCATTTCTAACATACTATACAGTTACGCGCAAGGATGCTATTTCTCTTACTTTATATAAAGTTGCATTTGGACCTAAAATATTTATATAAGTTCTGTGTATACAAAAATGCAAAAAATTTGAATGATTAACACAAATTCAACTTGTGCAATAACAATATTATTTTGAGCCCAGTCCTTTCATCTGTCCAGGTTCAGGAGCAAAGTTCTGAATGCCTTCTGACCAATTGTATATGTTAACAATTATTTTTTTCAAATTTTCGAACTTATTTTTTTCGAAGTTATCTTGGTTCAAAGTTAGGTAATGACGCTCAGACAAGAAAAATCTTTTTTTTACCTTTTGCGTGCCGTATTCTTGAAACGAAATTTTTCTTCAAGTTGAATTCTCCATCACGTGATGGACAATGAAAAAAGCGTTCTTTTAATATTTATGTGCTTTTTGGATTTTTTTTGTTGAGAAGTTGGGGTCAGTGCACCCGAGAGAGAGATTCTTTATTAGCTTTCGCTATCATTCCGTATGTACATATACACATTCTCTGATACAATTTCATAAATCTAAAACCTTATCTTCTAATAGTATCCACTATAAATTTGGACACTTCCCGGCGAAACGTTGCCGGCCTCCCCACACTTTCCAAACTAGCTGGTAAACTATTGTACAAAGTGAATATTTTTGCTAATCTTCTTAATTATATATTCTATATGCTCAGTCATGCTTAGCTTTTCGTCAATTACCACTCCTAAATATTTCATACTTTTAACTCTTTCAATATCTACTTCCGTCAATTTGAAGATTTACATCTATATCATCAACTTTTCTCCTTGTACTGCTTATTATCATACATTTTGTTTCTTGCGTATTGATTTTTAATTCGTTAGATTCTAACCAATTTTCAACCTTTTTCAATTCTTCTCTCATGATTTCTTCGGCTTCAAGTACACTTTTTGCCATGCAATAAATCATGGTATCATCCGCAAATAATTTCAATACACACTTACTAACAACATCGACAATATAATTCATGTGCACATCCCGTGCAGAAATATAAACGTGGGCCTGGTAAGGCACTGACCAGTTTTCCATACTTTTGACGTGGCCCTGGTCTATATATGGTCTATGGTCTATTATATAAACTGAAAATACTTTTGTTGTGTATTCTAAAGCCTTTTAGTTACGCGCTCTTTGCGCCCACCATCCCGGTCTTTAACATTTGATAAAACAATCGAAATTCCTTCGTTTGCTGTCTTCTCAGGAACTGCTGTTTGAGATTTATTGTCGAAATGCGTCTGCACAATGGAATCTATTAATAAAAGAAAGAACGCAAAGTAAATAATAGTTTTCAGTACATATATTAACGTTTATTAAATAGCAGTAGTTTTTAGATCAAATGAAAAGTGTTCGAGATATTGAGAAAAAAACTTCTTACAATCAATAAATGAATAGGAACAATATTATTATATGTACAGAATTATTGTCAGATTAGAAAGTTAAAAAACTAAAAAGCACCAAACTTTCGTGAAACAATTAGTGTGATAAAATCTATAATGTAGCAATTTTAAAAATTAATTTTAGCCTATAAATATTGTGGAAAAAGGATAATGTTAATCAGAGAAAAAAATTGGGGAAATTGTCATAAAATCATTTCCACAAAATGATGCAGTAATATTAAAACCAGTTTTTCGTGAAATATAATCTTTCAATTAAACAAATATAATCATTAATATCATTAATTACCATGCGCCATGCCATGTGCTCCTGGAACGGAAGAAGCCATTTTGCCATGTAATCGACTTCGCTGATTTTCATTGATGAATATCTACTCTCTGTAATTAATTCTAAGCACAAAAGAATCCAGACAATCTGATTTATTAATCTATTGTCTCTAATTATTTAATTCTTTGCTTAATCGTAAAGGAATATGTGTTTCGTTTTTACCGTTAACACATGAAATTCGACTTTATTCGAGCTGCATATCCGTGGATAAATTACATCGGTTCCGTTACGGTGTCCCTGATGCGCCATGGCGCGCTTTTTGGAATCTCGAAAATTCACTGTATAAATCACTGAATAAATCAGGATCAGCTGTCGTATCACTTTCACTGGACGTATTTCGATTAAGTTCTTGTCTTGCACAATGTTTTTTTTAAAGTATTCGATGTAAGTCTAGAGTGTTATTTCTTTTCTTATCCATTATGTTTCAGCCATCAGCGTACAAAATATTTATATAAAACTATTTACTAAAAATATTTATGATATCATCGATACACATAACAACTGCACCAAACATTCAAACTAGGTCAGGTTGATCGAACGTTCGTCGACGGGCGCGACATGACAGATGCGTGGCGTAACAGAGTATCTCTCGTTAATTCCCGCTTTGGGACAAGCCTCCGCAAAACTCCACAAACAAATTTTTTTACATATTACTCATATATGGGAGTCATTATATTATTTTCAATTCGGAACGACAACAGTGCCTTTATAATTACTGACAGATATTTATATTTTAATGCCCCATTTGTGCCCCATCATAATTTAATTATTTCTATTGAAAATAGAAAAACTGGTGTGGGCCTTGTCAGCGCCACTTTTTAAGTAGGGCAAAATAGGGCAATTTCTACACGGGATTATACATAAAAAGCCCTAAAACCGAGCCCCGCGGCACGCCAGTTTGGACATTGATACTAGACGATTTCAGATTTCCCCATTTTGTATATTGTTTCCTATCTTTTAAATAGTCTTCAAACCATTGCAGCACAGTCCCTTTTATTCCATAACCTTTCAGTTTCTTTAGCAAAATGCTTCTATTTACCGTTTCAATAGCTCTCTTGAGATCTAGAAAGACCACAAATACTACATTTCCCTCACCAATTTCTTCTTTCCAAGCTGTTAATAAATCTTGTAGTATCGCTTCACATGAATGATTCTTTCTGAATCCAGATTGATGTTCTGTAAATAAGTTGTGGTTCTCAAAATATTCTTCTACCTTATTTTTAACTACTAATTCTAAGACTTTTTCATAAGTTGGTAACATATTAATTGGTCTGAATTCCTCACCTTTATTCGTATTAGTAATTTTTGATATTGGTATGACTGTTGATTCTCTCCAATTGCGCGGAAATTTGCCTTCGTTTAATGACTGATTTATAATATCTACAAATTTATTACCTAATACCTTTAAGCTTTTTATTAATATGGATGTATTTATTCCATTCTCACCCCCTTTCTTATCTTCCACCTTACTTATTATTTGATTATGATCTGCTATGTTTATTTGTTCAAAATCATTCATTTCATTACTTGTTGTATTTAAGTTCACAAAATTACTTATGTTATCGTTACATATTGATTAAATAATTTCTTGAGCACTTTCTATGTAGTATCTTTTAAAATTTTCAGCAATTTCTTGCTCATTTTTATATTTAACATCTACAAATGTCACCTCATATACAATATTTTTATTGCGACCACATGATTTCTGCAGCTTTTATAATTCGCCCAATCTTCTAAACTTTTCGAATTTTTGGCAAGCAAATATAAATTATCTCTTTTTTTATTTCATCGTATATATTACGTGTAAACCATTTCTTTTAACTAGGTTTTCTTTAAAATCCTTCTTTACATAAGGTGCCCATTCATCTAACGCTTGGTTATTATTTCTACAAATCTGTCTGAATGTGTATTCAAACTTTGACCTTCAGCTATATTTAATATACTACTATTCTTTAATGTATTCAACTGATTTAAGTACAACTGCTCATTGAAATTACTGAAATCTCTATACGTAACTTTTCTACAAATTTTTGAATTCAAATGTCTATTACTATGTACTTTTAATTGATTTATAGAGTGATCGCTAATTTTTGGTGTATGCAATATATTAACTACCTGCCTGGTGTCAGAAAAAACCAAATCAATACATGTTTTTGATACTTCCGTGTCTCTCGTATATCCTTCAACATATTGTTTTCGTCCATAAGAGTGCATCATCTGAATTATCTTATGCCCGTAGAAAGTATTCTTACTAATGTCTATGCTGGAATCGCCCATTATCATCACTTGGTTAGATTTCGTTAATTTGTCGCATTTATTTTCTAATAATCGTATAAACTCTGCATCGCTGGTACTAGGTGAATGGTAAACTACTCCAATAATTTCACAATCTTTCCATCCGTATATTCTAATTAGAGATATCCACATGACGTTCTCATATTCTATACTTTCCATTACTTCAAATCTTACTCCATTTTTTATATAAATTAATATTCCACCCGATCTTCTGTAAGACGTGTCACATCTGACTAATTTGTACCCGTTTATTTGTAATTCATTATATGCTACATCGGCATAAACATGTGTTTCATTTAAAGCCAATATCATTGGTTTCAAGTTTTTTATAACAATATCCTACAATTCTCTCTCCGGAAATATATTAACATAAATTTTAACAAAAAAATGGTACGCGAATAATAAACAAAACTGAGCTACACGAATTTTGGCCGCTCTAATTTTCCTTCCTCTGTCCTCCGCTATCGGGCCAGCTGGCATACCAGCCCGTCCGTTCCGCTGAAACAGCTGGCATACAAGCCATTTCAGCCAACTCACTGACTAAACTCATTCCTTTCCCACCTACTAACCAATAGAATATTCGCTAACAAATTTCTTTCCAGGAGAAAAAAAAGTCTATGACAAAAACGCCCGCTCAAACCTCAACTGTTCATGCAACAGAGCCAAACAGACGAACGTATTCTGGCCGTACGTTGCAACAGCGAGTCGCTGCAACATTATTACTCTAGGTTGAGGTACCGATAGATGGGAATGAGAGTTTCCGGGCCTACTGCGATGTTTCGAGCCCTGGATCATCGACCCCACTGCCATTGAGAGTGTCTATTTTCTCCGGAAGGGCCGAAGAAGGGATCAGGCATTTCAGCTTCACATCCCTGCTCAAAACTAAACCATCTTCTCTTTCTAAAACAATCTTAGCAAGTCCTCCAGACTTTAAGTACCCTTCCACCCAGAATCCAAACTCCCATCAAATCCAATCCCATTCAGCCAACTCAATCCTGCTTTGACTTTGGCGATATCGTCGATATCCATATCCTTTCCACTTGAGCTATAAATACCAGGAATTTATAACTAGGCTTAACATAAACATGAGCGTAATCATAAAGCTTAGTTCATAATCATCCGTCTCAAAACCTTCCTCTGGTCCTATCCACGTCATCTCTTTCTATCATATGATATAGACGCACTAGATCCTCGTCCACCTCCCAGTAAAGTTCTTACTGCTTCATGCCCCCTAGCCTTCTGCAAATCCTGCGTAGCAGTACCTAATGCTCGCAGGACCTACTGTAAACTCCGGCCGGTATTTCTCTTGCCCGCCGAAGTTGCAATAGCTCATTACCCGGATTTCTCTGGCAGCTCTATAGGGGCGCCGAAATTACGGATCACACTGTACTGTCTTATATTAAGCATTTACAGGTACGCCCCCTTCATCAGTCTAGACACCTTCATTCACGGTTTATAACAGGATTTGAGAATATTTCTGATGAAACATAGATATAAAGTACCTATCTGCGTGAATTTTCTGGAATTGATATTAGCTTCTCATCCTAAAATTTGCAACAAGTTTCTGAATTTCTATGGGTGAATTTAGTCCTGAATCTACGTGCAAGTACCTCCAATTTATGAAAATGCAAGAGCTATACTCAGTTTGGTTCTGTCTCATCTCTCATTAGTATACTGAACATGGACAGAGTTATAAGATGTAAAGAACAGGATGACAAATTTTAATTTTCGTTTTGATCAAAACCATGTCGTTAGCGCCTAAAAAATTATCCGTGCAAGTGCTTTCAAAAAATTTCTATCAGGATACGGTAAGTGATGAAATAAATATTTGTTATATCCTTGCATGCACTGTTATTATCTTGGATAAACAATAGACGTGTGCAAAAAAAATCGATCCGTTCTCGAACCGACATTGGACGCACTTCAAATGTCGAAAAACCGACATTCAATCCGTGCTACGGTCAGATCGGTTTTTTAGATTCGAACGGCCTTAATTTAACATCTTTCTTAGTTAAAACTTTAACTATTTTTGTAGACAATTAAACTATTGAGTTGGAAATTAACTTTTTTGTTGAAAATTCATATTTTCGGGTTGAAAATTCAACTGCCTTGCAGAAAATTTGTCTTTTTGGCTTGAAACATAAACAGTTTGGTTAAAATTGTTCTTCTTTCATGACACAAAAACCTTTCTTAGTAACAAATTCAACCAGATTTTGATAGAAAATTAAACTGTTAAGTTCGAAATTAACTTTTTTGTTAAATATTCGCATTTTCGAGATGAAAATTCAACTGATACGTAGAAACTTCGTATTTTTTGCTCAAAACTTCAATAAATCGGTTGTCATTATTCTTCTCTTTGGACGAAAAAAACCTTTTTTATTTTAAAATTCATCTTTTAATCCTTATTTCGTTTAATACCCGTTTTCTCTCCACGATTCAACCGTAAATTATCATTTACTTCGTTTATTTATATTCACCGAAACCAATAATAAGAGACTTATAGCACCAACCTTACGATGCTTCAAACTTTTGGAGCATAAGATATTGAGAAATTTAGGAAAATACCTTTCGTATTTAAGTAGTGCCTGTCGAAATTCGAAATTAGGACCTTTCTAAACTTCCCTGTAATTCTCTAGAAAGCAAACAGAGGCAATTCTACCAACCCCTGACAAGAGCATGCACAGTATTTTGTAGTCAGGTTACCCTTTATAACACCCGACCAGTTCCCTGTTTAATGCAGGGAATATTAGGGCATTTTCTGCACGGGTTGCTCTTCAAATCACTAATTTTGAATTCGCTGTAGCAATAGCTGTCTGATATGAGATTCTGTTTCAAGTAAATATTTTTAGCAAATCGATGCAGCACTCTTTCGCGGATCTTTTACTAGCCACCAAATTGTTAGACTCGAGTCAGAAATATTTGGAAGATTACCGCAATCAAGGTTTCGAAAGCGCATTGATAACAACGAAAGAAATTGCGGAAGATTTGGAAGTAAAACCGTGTTTCGAAAAAACGGACTTACGCGAATTAAGAAGAAGCAGTTTGAATATGAAGCACATGATGAACCAGTAGACGATCCAGAACTGAATTTCAAAGTGAAATATTTTTATGCTTTGTTAGATATTGCACTTGCATCAATGAAATAACTATTCAAACAATTGGAAGATCATAATAAGATATGGTCATTTCTGTACAATTTGAAAGAGATTCTCGAAAAGCATTGTTTAAAACAACTATGCACTGATTTAGAAGAAGAACTTACTGACGGTGATGCCAGCGATGGTTATGGCAAAGATCTCTGTGATGAGCTTCTGCCCTTGAAATACGTGCTACCGGACATCGCGGAAACCTCAATAGCTGTTTTAAATTTCAAAGTTCAAAATAATTTGGATGATACTTTCCCCAATATATTCGTATAGCATTACGAATCCTTCTGACAACCCTTGTCTCTGTTGCAACTGCAGGACGAAATTTTTTGACGCTTAAATCGATAAAAACATATCTGAGATCAACCATGACAGACGATAGGTTGAACTCTCTCGAGATGTTGTTAATAACGAAGCATCCCAATTATTGGATTTCTCTGAACTCATTAATGAGTTCGCGCAAGTAAAGGTTCGAAGGATCAACTTTTCTTAGGGCATTGTCTCTAATATCGCCAAATTCTGTATCTTTTGTGTATCTTTTGTATATATTTTGTATAGTCTGTATAATATTTTGTATGTGTGTATCATGTGGAATATAAATTCTTGACTTATCAACAAAGCACAAAATCGTATTAATTATTTCATGCTGACTTTTTCTTTACCGCCATTGTTTATAACAAAAACTTCAATACTTTTCAAATTTTTCATTTCATTGATTTTATCTGGCTCAAAAAATTTCATAAATTTTGAAACAGAGAGGGGGGGGCTGATTTCTATCCTCGCCCGGGGTGCCCAAATTCCTAAGGCCGGCCCTGGCTTCCGCCAGCCATAAAAATGAAAACGCACGTAAACCACTGATATACATATATTCACTGGATACGATATATCTCGAGGCGAATTGAAAGCGACTTTGCCATTTAGCGCCGCCGCGGGTCAAGATCTGAACTTCGGTTCTGAGCATGCGTCGTGATACGATATACAGCCATGTACAGTGAAGTGTAATGCAACTATTTGTTTGAAGATTCAAAACTTTCGTTGAAAAGTCATCCCCTTTGGTTGAAAATTCAATTGCCATGCTGGACATTCATTTTTTTTTCTGATGAAAGTTCTACTATTGACATATCAAAATTGTCTTTTTGATCTAAATATTCATCTTTTTCAGTAGAAATTGTGACTTTTTTGTGTATAATTGCATCTGTTTGGTTGACAATTGGACAATTTTCTTCAAAAGTTATCATTTTTGGATTTTTTGTTGAAAAGTCAAGAATTTTGTACAAAATTGACTTGATGCTTAAAAATTTATATTTTCCTGCGATGTTAAAATTTAAAATTTTCCTGCTTCCGACTTAATCTCGTTTCTGCTGAAGGTAAAGTTTTAAACGAAAAGCTGAACTTCCAACCCGAAAAAAATATTTCGAATTAAAAATAGAATAGTTACATTTTCAATTCAAAATACATAAACTCATAACCAGAAAACAACGAATTAAAAAAAAAAAGTTTAATTATGAACCAAAGAAATGATCTCTCTGCTGAAATGGTAAAACTTCATCTAAGAGGATTTAGTTTCTATAAAAAAAGAAAAATGTTGACAAAAAATGAAATAGTTAAATTTTCAGTTCAAAAAATAAATTTTCATTGAAAAAAAACAACTGATATTCAGCCAAAAAGTTTAACGTTGATGAAAAAAAGAACTATTTCTAACGAAATACATGATATTTCAACCAAATTTTTCAATTTGAAAGGAATTGTCAAGCTAATCGTTAAATTCTTCACCGAAGAAATGAATTTTCAACGAAAAAGAAGAATTAGGGCCGATTTCACCATCTGCGATTAAGTTGGTAGTCTTCAATTATTGTAATATAATCAGAGACTGGTGTCCCACTATTTCCTCAACACTGGTTAAGAAAGTTAAATCGCCGTTTAACTTAACCGCCCGATTTCGGCTCGTTAAATGGTCGCAATGCGTGATTACCGACGCTAGCGCCAAACAAAACCTATAGAATTGCAGTTTTCGTTCAGGACATTGCCAAAATGGCAAAGTTTGATTCTGATTATTTTCTACCATCTGATGACGATGAAGATTTTTGCACGTTATTAATAGAAGACCAAGAGTAATTAGAGAACAAGTTAATTATTTTTAGAGACATTGGATGATGTGGACTTTGTATCAAGGTTCCGATTATTATCAAGAAACAGTATTCATGTTCTGCTGCTTGAAATACAAGAACAATTGGAACCTGCTACTGAAAGGTGAGTACCAAACTTGTTAAAAGCTTTTTTAAAATGAATTTGCACAGTTCTATAATTGAAGGTGCGGCCAAAAATAATTAAGTTCGCATAGAATACGCTTTCTGTGCATACGACTTTCAAGATGACGTCATTTCTTGCCTTTGGTTTCGTTTCAGAAATCATGCTGTTTCACCTATGCTGCGAGTCCTCGTTACTTTACGATACTATGCAAAATAAATTTCCAAATAAAAAAATCGAAGCTTTAACCAAACAGTTGCATTTAAAGAAAGATGAAATTTCGACCAATTGAGATAAATTTTGAATGAAATAGATGAATTTTCAACCAAAATATATGCAAAAAAATTATGTGATATTTTCATAATGTTTCGTTTTCGTAATAATTATTAATGATTGCCTGCTTTTTTCGTACGAAACTGGTATCGGCAGAATTCTCCATTTCTGGCAAAACTTTCTCAGTATCATTTGAACGATTTTTTCGCCAAAACACCCAGTGACTTCATCAGATGAACCATCATCATCAAACGCATTCTGCATTGATGCCGCAATAAGACCAATAATCCCTTGTATTTGTAAACATAGTTGATCTTCCTTGATCACATTTTTTATTTTTCAACCGGAAGATATTCTGGTGAGATCCCTTTCGAATTGAATTCGTCGCACATTTTTTCTCACGCCTTATCTTTAGTTGCTGTGGCCACTGAGTCCGTTCTTTTGCATACGACAATCTCCTTGTATTTTTCAATTACTGCACCTACAGCTTTTTCCTGCTTCGAGAAATTTGCACTTTTTTCTCGCCTGTTTTACGTGAAAAACTGTTTCATTGTCCTTATTTTTTATTGTAAAACAGTGCAGTATTTTCATTCAGAAAAACTGAACTCCCCGTACGAAGGCCTGCATAGGATATGAGTGGAGTGCAAATCTAATTTGAATTCATTTTTAAATTAAAATACGATTTTATCATGTTCGTATTAGCGCTTTTCACATTTTTCTCGGGGAAATCAATTCTACAATGTTATACATTTCAGACTTTACACATTACTTATTTCAAATATAATAAAATAATAAATGAAAAAGCTTTTATTTGAGCTTATGCTTCGTCAGGGTCTTTTATCAGGGACTTTAGTTTTGTCTCATAATTTTTAATATATCTGTAAATCAAATTCAAATTAAATAACAATGAATATTGCAATCAATAGTTCTAAAAGTAACTGCTTTTGAAAGAACCCGGAAGTGCGTACCTTTGACCCAATAGCAGTTTTTTTCAGTGTACATATTTGAGGTTATGTATCATCACTTATGACTTTGAAAAATATTTTCTTAAGTTTGGAAAAGTAAATAATTAAAAATCAAAAAACAAACAATGTTTCATTTGTCGAATAAGAAAGGTATATTTATAAATAATTGAATACTGGTTCAACGTAAAAAGTGGCACTTGACACTGCCGAGGACGCTATACTCACATTTCTATTTTATATCAGATGATGATAGGGCCCGATGAAACGCATTTGAAGTTCATGTCGGTTAAAACTTTGATTAAAAAATATTCCTGATTAGTTAATCGCCAGTTTAATCACTGTTGGTGAAATCGGTCTTTTATTACCAAGAAGGTTAATATTCTACTCTAATAGATGCGACTAAAAATGTCCAATCCTTGAATGTGAAGTTTGAGTCGGCGATTACTGCTGTGGACCGCGAGAGCGATGGTGACCGAGAATTTCTCAGATTTTATTTCTTAACTTCTACTCGTGCTGCGACTTATAGGATACTTAAGAAAATAAACTGAAATTGACAGAATGAAAAATATTTCTATTGGTGCTGAATTGACGCGTAATTTCATAGGCTTTCTAACGGGGTTTTTAAATTTGTCTCTCAATCTTTGAACGAGTAATCACGCTTCAAAGTCAGCAGCGATTTTTAATAGTACTTTCGCTGAAGGAATAACCCCTCAGGGAAGGCGTCACCACCGTGCCGAAAGCTAAATGACACCTGGGTGAGGTGTCACAAACGGTGACCTGAGATACCGGGCGACCTCTCAGAGTATCAGCCTTATCCTTGCACGCGGGGCTCTACAAGGATGAACGAACCCTTTCCCTAGATGCTCGTGGAAACAACAATGACAACACCAAACATAGTTGTAGTAAGTGATGTCCAAGAAGTTGGCACCGCCATTTTGTTTTTTCGAAAAAAAAAAAGTTGTGCTGGATTGTGCTAGGTTTGTGCTGAATTGTG
>CAKNXH010056934.1:0-24524 GCA_932178445.1 Andricus quercusramuli
CCCCCCCAGTGACGCTTCTTCTATAGTAAGTGTGGGTAAGTTTAACATTAGCGTAACACTCGAGGTGACACAAAGGAACACCTACAGGAATAGTTACGGATTCCGTGCAGCGTTTTCCAGCAGGGAGGGTTCAAACGGACTTCGGCCTGCAAGCTAAATATCTAGGAGTTATCCTAGATGAGAAGCTGTTATGGAACAAGCACCTGAAAAGCAAGTCCAAAATGCTCACAGTGACCCTATGGGAGATACTTATGCGGATCTATACAGCGATCCTGCGACCCAGGTTCACTAATGCGGCAGTGGTCTGGTGGATATGCCCTGTACCTGTTCCTTCCAAGACAAGGCACGGTCATGAAAATATCCCAGATCTTTAACTCGAGGGGTACACAACTCCTGCAATCGGTGTACACAGTTCATTGCAATCACCCTGTTGTCACCTTGCAATCAATTCAATCGCATTGCAATTTTACAGTGCAATCATGCAATCGGAGTACACCGAATTTTAAAGTTATGTACCCCTCGCTTTAACTACTTCCGAGAAAGGGATAGCGAGATTCTCGATACAAAGTGGTGGAAATTATGCCAAAGTTTCAAATGACAGATGATATAGGTCCAACAACAATTGCCTGAGTTTTGCCCGGGTTAAGAGTAAGTCCATTCTTCCAGATCCAGAGGATCACACGATCAATATCCAACTGGACTAGAACAAGTAATCCACTTAACGGAGAAATTGGTTCCGATAAATAAATTTTGAAATCATCAGCATATCTGTGGTAGCTGCAACGTTAAAGTTTACTCCCAAGGTCAGATATGAAAAAATTGAAGAGGAGAGGTGCTACAATAGAGCCCTGTGAAACCCCACACTTGACCTTACCCCAGTCAGGAAGCCCGCCAATAATATTAATAATTCTGTGAGATCGATTATTGGAATAGGATTTGAACCATTTGATGACTGAGTTTGATACGTTAAAAGAATTCAACTTTTGTGGAAGTAACTTATGGTTAACCATATAAAATACCTTCGAAAAATCAAACAGAACAACAATTATGATCTCCCTGTTATCCATTGCTAATTTGAGATCCGTCGTCATCTTGAGGGAAACAGTAAGAGTACTATGTTTTGCACGAAAACCTGATTGCATCGGGTCAATGTCCTTAGATAATTCAAGAAATCTGGAAAGTTGCAAGTGAATAATTTTCTCAAGTGGTTTCGAGAGTACACATAAAATTAAAATTGGCCGGAAGTCTTTCGGGGTAGTAGGTTCGAAAATTTTAAGAATCGGGAAATTAACAGCCTTTTTCCAGATATATGGGAAGATGGTGACCTGAAGGGAAGCATTATAAATATGCAATAGGAAAGATAATTGGAAGGGTAACTTTAATCATTTTTATTGATATGCCGTCAGTCCCAATGGTACTTGATTTATTTTTAAGTGCTTTTTCCAAAAGTATTTCAGGTGTGATGCCATCGAAGAAGAAGTCAGAGTCATTAAATGTTGAATTAAGAGAGGTAATGGAAGATGATGATGTTAAGTCTGGAACTGGGAATGTAAAAAAAGTCTTCAAACGTCATCAGGCGGAAAATTACTATCTATAGATTCTTGCTTGGGCGGGATTATGTGTAAACGTCTAAGGAGATGCCAAATGTTCTCTTTTTTGCCTGTATATGTGACCGTTCGCGAAGAAAGAGACCTAATGCATCAAAGCTGAATTTTACAGGACGAGCGATCATAGCAGAGCCTGCAAGCCAGCATTTGAGTAGTGGGGATGCGTCTACGAGAAGCACTCCCTCCACTTACCAATACACCTTTAGGCACGAGCCAGTGGAGCTCACGGACACGTCGCGTACAGCTGTAGGGGTAAGTGGTGGGGCTGGCTTTCGTTGGCCTCTCGTTCGATCTCCCCGTACGCTTATAATGCTTATATCTATTGGCTTATGAGAATGAAAATCGATTTCTTCCGCATTAGGTCCCTTTCTTCGCGGACGGTCACATATGCAATCTCATTATAATTGTATTGATTGAAAGCATCTCTAATCTTAGTTTGAACTAGGTTCCTAAGTCATTAGATGTTCGTGGAATGTATATTCATCGCTTTTAGAAAGATTCCCCACGAGTTTTTAAGTTGGTTTTGAATTCAAATTAAAGGAAAATTTAACGGTAATTTCAATCAATTCGTGATTAGATAGAGAAAAAATAGTATGCTGTTCGTAGGAGACAATCTTATCAATGTCGTCCACAATCATTAGGTCAATACGAGTACTGGAACGATCAGCATGTTAAGTGGAATCATGAGGTACAATCGAGAGTCCCGAAGAGTACACCAAGGGTGTTAGATATTTAGAATGATTGGAAGTAAGATTAAAGTTAGTGTTAAAATCTCCAGTAAGTAGACTGTTATTAAAGTTAGGAATAAGTGAAAAAATGATCGATTCTAGCTCACAAGGAGACCTTTAGGTTTGCTTTTTTTTGTTTAAATTGATACTCTCCTCAATGAAAGGTGCGTACCAGAGGTTTACTGAGAAAAATCAAGAAGACGCAATTTTTACCCATTTTCGAGAAAAATGTATTTCGGAAATTGCGAACGGATGGTCATCGAGCCGATGTAAAAGTATTTAGAATTGTCAGTAGCTCCCTGGTAGAGCGCTCGGCTGATAGCCGCAAGGTTGCGCGTTCTATTCTCGCTATCCATACTTTTTTTCTTATTTACTAAACTGCTTGTTTATTCCATTTTTAAATAAAATTTGATAAATTTATACCATTTAATGATTATTTATTCATTATTTTCAATAAAAACTCTGTTAATCTTATTTTTATTACCACTCGTTTGGACATTTGTGCATTTTATTAAAATTCTTTATTCTTCAATAGTTTCTAGTATCTATTATCATTAAATTAAAGTAGGAACAAAGTAGGAACAAAGTGAAAAAATACACTTTCAAGACACTTCTAATTCTTGTTAGTGAATATCTATGAAATGAGTCACTACATCCACTGGAATTTCGTATTATTTATTATTTAAATTTTCATTTGAAATACTTTGTTCCAACTTTAATTTAATAATATAGATACTAGAAACAATTGAAAAATAAAGAATTTTAATAAAATTCACAATTGTCCAAACGAGTGGTAATAAAAACACGATTAACAGAGTTTTTATTGAAAATAATGAATAAATAATCATTAAATCGTAAAATGTTATCAAATTTTATTCAAAAATGGAATAAACAAGCATTTTAATGAATAAAAAAAAGTATGGATAGCGAGAATCGAACGAGCAACCTAGCCGTTATCAGCCGAGCGCTCTACCAGGGAGCTACCGACGATTCGAAACACTTTTACAGCGGCTCGATACATTCAAACAAAAAAAAGCAGACCTAAAGGTCCCCTTGTCAGTGAAATAGGAGGCATTGGGTGGTTTATAGACCACTCCTACTAAAACACTATCAGAAGTTGATTTAACTTCAACAAAGAGAAACTCAGTTATGGGATAAGTAGCTACTGGACTCACATTAACCACGGTCCCACCCAGACTATCATGCAGGAAAAGACAAAGTCCACCACCCCTTCTCTCGTCTCTATCTCTCCGAAAGCGCGAATAGTTGTCAATTGTAACGAGACGAGAGGGTATATTTGGAGTTAACCAGGTCTGAGAAACAGGTATTATATGGCAGGAACATGTACTGAAGAAATGCTTGAATTCTAGAAAATGTGCCAAGAGAGACGTGAGTTTACATGACAAATGCTCAAGGTATACATGGATATATTAGGAGAAACAATTCATAAAAAACAATTCAAAAATAAAAATCTCACGCAGCACGCGTAAAAATTGACTGAGACAAAGAACAATTATTATCACCACACCTCAAACTAAGTGATTACAATTCAAATGAGGAAATCAGTAATGAGTACAAATAAAAAAGATACAAAAGTGATAATAAACATGGTCGAAAACAGTGATGTGTGTCTCTAGACAAATTCTCAACAAAAGTGGACATGATTTCGTAAGTCGATTTTCGGATATCTGGAGAGCTATGAATATTAGGATGAATTGAGAACATTTAAGGTATCCAAGGCACACAATTAATCCAAATATTATACAATTATTCTCAAAAAGACAAAAATCAAGATTTAGAGCTATTAGTTTAAATATGAGATCAAGTTTGCTATCTGAAGATACATATTTATACAAGGTATAAAAACCTGAGAAATATTGAAGATGTATTCACCAACGGGCATCAAATTGGCAAACAATAATGATATCATGAACAAATTTAAGTACCTTTTTATGCAAATAAACAAGATTAATATATGATGCAGAGCAAAAATTAGAGAAACACATATGCCTAGGTAGGAGTAGCACATACGTAAAATTAACGCTAAGGTTAGTCATTCTCAGCAATTGGTACATCAAGAGCCCTGGCAATTGACTCAACGTTGACCATAAAGTCCTCGTTGGGTTTCGTTGGAAGACCATGCATTTCAAGCGTAGTATTTAAGGCCACTTGATCATTTACATTCTGCGCATGATCAAGCGCAACCATTTTAGCCTTAAGGTCTTTAGCCTCCTATTAAACAGTATACATTTCTTCAATTTGTACTTTAGAGCCGGCTTCAAGAGCATCAATACGACGAGTGTTATTAGAGAGGTCAGTCTTTATTTCCAAAAGGGTAGATTTTAACTTGTCACTAAAATCCTGTTCTCGGGTTTCGAATTCACTGAATCTCGCTAAAACCTCCCGAGACTGGTAAATTGACAGAAGTGGGAGTAAAGGGTACGGAATTTTCATTTTCGACGTCACAAGAATCACTGATCTCATAATTGGCATCAGGGTTGGTATTAACTGCCGCAGATGGGGCATTAGTAGTCGAAAAACTACATTCCTTGCAGAAATAATCAATCTGCCCTTTTTTCAGTTGATCAAAAGTCTTTTTTGCGATACCAAAATTAGCACAGGTCAAATGGAAGAGATTGCCACACTTTACACAGACCCATGAGATCGTAATTGAAACGTAATAAAAATAACTGTTTTACAGAAGTTTGCACCAATGAAAAGCAATCGAACGAATTGACAAAAAGTTAAAAGTCACAAACAATCCGGCCACAAGGACTTTTACGACATACCAACTCTATTTACAGAAAAATCTCAGATTTCGTTTTATTAGTTTACCCTTGTCAGTTACTACACTGATGCACCCAGCGAGAAATGCTAATTCTAATCCCTGTCGACCACAATGATTATTAAATGGGTTGAGTCGAAACCTTTCATCATGGTGCCTCATTAATGACACGAAAGGTCAATCAAGGTTGCCGCCATGATGGACGATTTCACGCTACACTTATAGTCTCACGACCGATAAATCATTATGCAATGCTTTTCAAAGCCGGAACTAGTATACTCCCACGAGCAAGAATCAAACATTTCTACCACCTATTTTGTCACGGCTACGCACCATTTACATTGTCTGAAGGCGAGAATGAAGAACATACCTTTTAGTTACTATTCGGATCTAAAAATCAGAATACAAGAGGCCACACGCCCATACAGTATTTAGGGGTCGTGCATAAATTACGTAACGCAATTTTCCGACAATTTTGACCCCCCCCCCCCTTAACTAGACCACCCTCTCCCACGCTCTCCAGGATAGTTAGGGCTTGATTCCAAACACTTTATCCCGTTATGGTCTTTAACTGGGGTAAAAAAAATCTTATCGAAAGTACACGAGAACACAGTACTCATCTATGGTCGAACACAGAATGGCGGACGACGCCGCGGCGGATTGGCTTGGCGCGTAAAGCCAGAGCCCGTATACACAGAACGGCGACTATACCCAGCAGACGCGTCTTTCTTCTTTGGTGATTTTCTTTAGCACTATATCTGTAGAGACATCTGGGTTTCCGCAGTGTAGATGTCCCTTGCTGGTAACAGCGAGACCTATCCGACCATGGCGAGTTATAGACTTTTTTCATTTGTATTATTTCAAGTGTAGATAGCGTGATTGGCGTATAGTGTGCGATAGGCGGGAAATTCAAATTTAGTTGTGTCCAAGTATGTATCTTTCACAACTTTCTAGGGGTCCTAGGTGAGAGGCTCTAAGCATGTGGTGTATGAGTAACTAATATTACTAGGTGAAGATTAAAGAGGTAGCAGAAGTTAAACAAGCAATTCACAGTTTTTAAGAAATTTGAGAATAAAGTGACAAGCATAGCTGTTAGGGTCGCAGAGAATGCTCTCCACACAGAATGGGTGGAATTTTTTCATTTTAATTCAGGATTTTTCAAGTATTTTTCTCTGTTCATTGAAACGGGGACATGCCCACAGAACATGATTAATATCCTTGTCAAAGTCTCCACAAGGGCATTCCCCAGATTCTACCAAATTCTTTCTAGCCAAGCTACTGGCGAGAGCATAATGGTTACTCCTAAGGCGTGAAATATTCACAATATCACTTCTTTTTTCACATTGTGACTTAAAAAACCAAGGTTTTGGTGAGTCCGAAAAGTAGTTCTCAAAATAGTAAAGGCCCACTCTTCTGCGTTCGCTGTCCCTTTTTAAGTCAGTATTAGACAGATTGTGTAGTTTATCGAAAATATATTTATAAAAGTCAGTGTATGGGATTCTGATCTCTAAAGGTAGGGTAAGGAGGGGCAGCGTCGACCAGTTAACAGTCAATTACTTTTTTAAAGTTAATAAGATGTGGAACTGATCCACTTTTTTTTTATTTTCAAGTCCTACATTATTGTATATCATATTTCTATAAGTATTAATTACATTAATGAAGCAATGATTTAATAATTCAATTATTTCCAACAAGCTGTATTTCGTCGCCTTTGCCCCACACCCGAGGGCAAAGGCAACCGCAGCTTTTTATGAAAATCAAAACATCTGAAGATGGCAAAACATGATGGTTCGCGTCTGTGGTAATTTATGTACTGGAAAAATTACGTTAAGACATTTCCAGCAAGAAGAATAAGTTATTTTTAATAAAAATAGTGATAACTGTGATATAACCTCTGATGCGTTGACATTGCACTAGAGACGAACTACGCGTAAAGGTTTCTACCATACCAACAGAAAACACCCGATCTACCGACCGGATTTATAATAATAATATTTAATAGTTTCTTGCATGTAGCCCAGAAGATAAGTGGCTGTTCTACATTACCAATCACTTATCGACAAAACTTATGATACTTTCATAACCTAAGCACGTGTGAACTATTATTTTGGTTGGGCCTGCCCCACTGGTGAGGCCTCAATTATTTACGATATTTGATATATTTGGACTTGAATTACGTTCAACTATTTTAATTACGTAATGTGATATTGTTTTATCTGTCGAAATATCAAATTTACATACTGTAAGTATTGCCATTAATGTTGAAAACTTTATATTTCGGCCAGCGAATCTTCCATTCTTTCGTTGTCAAAACTGTTTTCTGCATAATTTTTCTTTTACATCGTTAATTTTCAAGATTTGAGTACGTAACAAAAGTTCCTTACAAGCGTGGGTAAAAGCAGAAAAATACCGAGATGTCAGGGAAAGTTTACCCACATGGGGTAATTTTTGTTGCAGGTATTCTTTACTCAAGAATCAGGGTAAAGATTACTCTTAGTTTTTTCTGTGTGCTAAAATGAAACCTTCCGTGCCCGACTTCTATCCGGGTGTTTTGAGGAAAGCAAACGTTAGCTCATATGGGATCGACTGATCCTTCACTCTCTTAAACTGAATCAGTGAAATTGTGACTGGCTGAATCAGTATTTTGAATTATCACTAATGAACCAGTGATTTTCCCACTTTGACTGAGTGAACCAGTAAATGACTCAACTAAAATAGCGTTACTGAATATACCAGCGACGCCAAATGATAGATTCAACCAGTGAAATGGCGCTCCACGCGGGCAAGACGTGAACCTCCAGTTGTCTGGTACACGCGCGTTGCCGATCAGGTCTTGGCATTTCTCGGGTGAAAACGAACCTTATTGTGTACTAGTGTTTGTGTTCTAAATATTTGGAACGTGGCTGCAATAAGCAGGGGGTATAATATCTTTCGCTTGAAATTGGAAGGCCCCTGGTCGCTTGGGTTTGACTTTGAGCGACTCAATACGTTGACATAAAGACGGGCCTTCCCACAGTTAGGTGCATCATATTATATATCCCATTATATTGCAGCACGGCCTTCATTTATTGTTGTGAGAGTAGAGTGCAGTTTACAATAGTGATGAATGATAAATGTCATACCTAACCAGCTAACGGACAAGGCGTACGACCAGATGACTACTGGTACTGAGAGACCAGTGAACCTTACTGGTTAAACCAGTGCCGGAATTCGACTAAGTAAAGTAGTGAATTCTCACTGATTGTCAGTGAAATAATTTTAAGTGAGTACATTTCTGTAGAAGATCTTGATTCCACCTGGTCTCGGAGCAGGATAGTTCAGCATGCCTCATAATATGTTTTTCACCTCCTCTGTAGTGATAGGAGGGCATTGCTCCTCAGGTGTTAGGAGGGTGCTCCTTTAAGCTATTTATGTTCTTTGTGTCTTCATTCAGCGGGTATTGGACTTCGTAGACTTACTTAAAAATCCCTCGACCTCCTCTGATTTGGGTGGGTGGTCTATAGTTACTGGAGGGTCTTGGAAGAGTCGATACGAGTCAGAAAAAAACGGTTCATTTTCTTTGATCCACCTCTCCTTCCGTTCTAGGCTTCTTCTAGCGTCAGATAGTACCCGTATTTTCTCATGCTGCCTGATGGTCAGCAGCTTTCACTTGTCAAGTGTGTGATGACGGTTCCGCAGTTCGCGCGCGAACTGTTGGACCCTGGCAGTGAAATTTCCTGCCAGATGTTATGTAGTCAATCGAATACTAATAGCGAGATGCATACTGTCTTGCCCAGCATATCTTGGTGCTGAGTTTATGCATTTGTATTTTGGTCTTATGATTAGCCGCAGTTTTTGTTCTACCGTTTGCATCCGCCAAAGTTCTCGCTCATCATAAACACTAAAGTTGATGTTTCTGAGGTAGGACTCTTTGGAAGAATCTCCACAAAACACGTAATCCAGTTCAGCCAGATCTCTGGGCTCGAGAGAAATCTGGAGGTTGATGTATTTCCTAGTCCTAAAGCATCGCTCTTCCGCTATTGGATGCCTGCTCGTGGCTGGTCTCAGTTTCGCCTTACTTTCTCTACTGCTAGCTTGTTCTGTATGCGGCAAAATAGGCTTTCCGCGTATATAACCCCTTTAGCGGAGGTCATCGGCACAATTTCGCAGAAAATGATGCAAAAAGTGCGAGAGCTCTGAGTGTTTCTCGCACCACAGAGCATGCAGTCGGGCCATGTAACCTTGTCGCTCAGGGGCCATACTGGTATCGGGGAACTCCAGCATGTCGTTCCTCAGTTGATCCGTCCACTAAAAAGTATTGAGATTTCGCCGATCAGAATTGTTGTCCGACTCATTGTCGGAAGCCCTGCGCGCTCGATTGTTTTAAACCGCACTCACAACTATGTTTGGTACTATCATTGTTGTTCCCACGAGCAGCTAGGGAAAAGGGTTAGTCCATCCTTGTAGAGCCCCGCATGCTAGGACAAGGCTGCATATTCCGATAGGTCGCGCGGTATCCCAGAGTCACCGTTTAAGACACCTCACCAGATGCCATTCAGCTACTTACGCTTTTGTTTGGAGGTTATTCGTTCGGGACCATCCCTGGACAATTGTCCGTGACTGCTTATTGATTATTGCAAGGAATCAAAACCGAAACTGTATGGTTCCATTACCGGGTATCGTGCCCAAGTCTTCTGGGTGAAAGCCAAGTATCAATAATATAGTGGTGGCTCAGACGATAGCACGTCAGACTTCCGTCTGACGTTCGGAACCCACTTTAAATTGTAGCTCCCCTCGGAAGAGGCTGGTTGCCCCCAAGGATTAAAAGGGCTCCATGTTAAGCCATGTCGAGGCCAACCTTGCGGGTCACTAGTCGATTTTGAGAAGACTCGAAAATAGGTCAGCCATCACCTTGCGTAGAGGCTCCATGTCGAGGGGACTAGCGCTCGGTGTTCGCTGGTCGATTTCGGGTAATGAACACACACAAACACTTACATAACGCACCAAGGTTGTGCTTCGAATCTGTGCATCTAACTGATGACCTGAGAACGATCGTTCCGTCCACCCCAGCCTGACCGTATTCCCTCTACAGCCTGCTAGGGAGGCTACCGGATGGCAAGGTGAGTGAGGCTTTATCGTGCAAAGAGGTCTGCGTCATTCACATTGCGATGTGGTGCTACCAATTTAAACTGAACCTTTATAACAAGAGCAAGCGGGGTCCTGTACGATGATTTTCATGAATTTTTCCTTTGACATGCTATGTGCAAATCATATATGTCAAAATATTTATATAAGACCACTAGAATAAAAATAATTAACATGAAATATTCACTTATAAATATCTGGTCAATACCGTAACATCACAAAATATTATTTGTACATAACATGGCATAGGAAAAATTAGAATCATTGTAAGACTATCACAGTAAAAACTCTGGAATAAATTTTGTTGCAGCTAATTTTAAGGTGGGGTGCCACCTCGCTCGGACTCCGGGTACGAAACTACCATCTATTGTTTTTGCCGCAAAACTGTAAAAATAATTGACTGCAGGTGACGTTTCGTACCCCAAGTCCGAGGGAAGCGATACCTTGTGTAATTGTTCCATTTGTACTACCGAAGTTATTTTTTGTTGCAGGGAAATGGTACCAAGAAATTAGCGTTAGATTCACAATTTGTTTTCTCTGTGATTAGAATAAAGTCGGAATGTGCTAGTAGGAGGTTGTGAAGAAATAATCTCTCACTTTTTGCAGCTTAATGGGTATATGAGCACCAGATCGACCATCTGAATACCTGGGTTTGTATCCCAGCGCTAGAGAATCATTTTTTCACAACTTAAGAATAAAATCAACATTTTTAACAATATTGATATAAGACCAGTAGACTTAAAAGAATCAACATAAAATGTTGATTTTAATGATTGTATACAAATTCAAACTTCAGCTTGCAGGCGAATACATTTTTCGTAATCAGTTAATCGCTTTCTTAAGTCAAGAATGTCGCAAATAGTAATAGTGAGCAGTGACTAATACAGTGTTCGAGATACGAAGATTGTTTACTTAGCGTGATGGCTCTTATCAGCAATCCCGGTAGAGATTCGCCGTCAAATACTATATATCTAGAGGCATTAATATTCCGAAACTATATATTTGTTATACACGTAGATTGTGGAACTCAGAGAGCGGAGGGATACCCTTTGATTCTCGCTCGATTTGTTTTGCGACCTTTCCATCATCAATCACCACAGCAAATCCAATTTTTAAGGTAATGCAAATTTGATAAATGTGAATAAAAGTATAAAATGTCCGTTTTCTGATGATATATATTTTGATTTTGTTGGAAATTATTTATAGCGTAAATTGATAGTGAACTTGCTGTTCAGTTCGAAGAAATTGAAACACGTATTTCTCAATCAATTCAATAACCTCGATACAAATGAAACGTCGTTTATCACGTAAATATTAGGTCAAAATATTGATATTAGTTTACGATATGTTGCAATTGGCTACAAATTTTCTAGTGATTGGCTAATTGTTTGATTGATTTTTCTTTCCCTGAAGCGTTCATCGTAGTCAAGTTTTTCTTCACTTTCAAATTCATAAAAAATGTAAATATTAAAATCAGTTATAGCATGTATGTGTCATTTTCCCATTAAGCAACGTCATTTAAATAATTTACTTCGAGATAAAAAATTCATTTGTTACATTATTCATTCTCGCACCGAGAATTGAATCCTCCTAGTTAAAAGTGAATGTATTCGAACGGATGGGTAATAACGGATTCCAACAGATAGAAATTTTGAATCCGGTTAATGAGCACTTTGCATTCTCTTCAATTATTCGCTATCAGTTATTACGTCATGAAATTTTTATCCACTTGAATACTATCCAATACGTTAAGTGAAATCCGTATCCGCTTGAATACTTTTCAGTAAGTGAAGTGTGAATCTCTTCTTATGTGTTTCTACCCTCGAAGTGATCTACCGCTATCCTTTTTAATCGAACGTTCTTTTTGGCCAACAAAAAAAATGGTATATTTTATTAATTAGACGTTTCCATGAAAAAACGGACATGAGACTGTGAAATTCATATCAGTCGCGAATGTCAAATGAATACTGATAAGTATGGAGAAAAAAAACGTAATTCCTAAATATGAAAATGATTTTGACAGCCAAATTTTGAATATCGTATTAATTTTATATATCACATAACTGCATTGCATGTTCAAGTACTATTAATTTCTATTTATGTTACAAAATTCCCTCAATATCTATGAAATCCATTTAATATTAATTGAAATCTTTTAAATACTTGAAAATCTTTTCGAATCTCTTGACAACGCTCAAAATATTCCAAAAGCCATTCAAATTTCTCGAGATCTCTTAAAATCCTATATGTATATTATTCAGAAAAACGTGAATCCGCGAAAGTACACCATTTCGGTGTTGTTTTAAGTTGCAACAAAAATGAGACCGGAGAATGAGAATGCAGCTTCGTTTATATTACAGTTTCACACTTAAAGTATTCTCATTTTGAGAAAAAAATATTTTATTTCGAGACTATAACAAATGAGCTGCAACAAAAATGAGCCCACTGTTTTTCTGTGTTGTTAAATTTCGTAAAATGTTTTTGAAATCTCGTTTACAGTGAAAATAATTGATATATTGTTGATAAATTGTGTAAAAAATATAAAATCTTACGTAGGAAGAGGTGAGGGGGTCTAAGATTTCAAAAAATCATGTTCACCTAATTAATGGACGTTCCTTTTATAGAATACGTGGATTGAGAAGGATTCATTTTGCAATAGCGTTTAAAGCTATTTGTGTTACATAATACATAGTGAAATACAATTTTATAGAAGAGAATAAATACTTCAGTATGTCAAGCTGTATACTTTTTCACACTATACTCTATAATAAATTCTTTAATCGCGGTCATTCACGAGATGTGTGTGAGGTCAAAAATTAGCGAAAAGCCGATCATGTTATTTATGGATGGCCCCTAAATGAGCTGTACCATGTAGCCATGTTTTTTGGGCCCTGTAATCTCCACCTATGCACTTTAAATATTTTGAAAACATTTTAACTCGCAGAAATTTAACCAACATACTAAGGAGTGCAAATACATGTCCTAAAAAAGGTACGGAAGTTTCGGAATCGTGTAATCGACGCTAGGGCAATGTACAGCAGAAAGTGACGTGTGCATGGGAATGCCCATTTGTAGATTCCGCTTTCTTTTATAGAAACAATTGCTAGTTATTTAGTAATGTTTATTTGCTATATGAAATTAAGTCGTCTGATAACAACTGATAATAGATAAATGAATGTAATAAAAAAGCCCGCACAGTAAAAAAAGGATCAATTTTGTTGCATAGCATTTTGCTCCAACGATCATTTGACATTCGAGATCATAATGATCTGTCCATTCGGATGACCTTGATCATCTTTTTTGGATCATTTGTCATACTAAACAAAATGGCCGCCAATTTTTGGCGCCGATGTCATAACGACATAACCTAAAAAGTTGATCTATCCGCAAGCAAGTGACAACTACACTTAACAGGTGATATTTTCTAATATCAGATTTCGTTAATTTGTTAACTTTTTAAGTACACTGCACGATCAGAAACCATAAAAAGCTCGCATATGGGTTAAAGTACTCTAAGAACGTCAGCCATCTTGCTTTGACTTGATACATGATCCCGCATCGCAGGTCACTGTGATCTCAAAAGTTAATCATTCATTACGGCCGATTAAAATGCTTTCGATTACAGTATCATTTTTGTTGCATATCAAAATGATATTGATATCGGTATCAGTTTGAACATTTTTTTATACTGTGCGGCTTTCAGAATTTTTATTTCATAAATATATAATAAGAGGCAATTTTTCATGAAATGGTTGGTAAAAAAAAATCAAATTGTTGATCATTATTCAAGTCACCTTCCTGCCGAAAACAAAAGTATTTAAACGGATAGGAAAGAACGGATTCAAAAGGATGAAGCTTTTTTATGTATAAAAAACATTTGTTAGTGAGAGGATTGTAGGGGATATAGAATGATTAGCGCGGTGACACTTTCTATTCGTGATAGGTGACGAGAAAAATTTAAATACGTTGTGAATGAATGAATATTCAAATACGGTTGGAAGGAGATAGAGAATGTTTAGGATGGATACATTTTCTATCCGTGATAATTGGCCAGAGAAATCTGTGTACGTCACGGATATAGATAAGGATCCAATCACGGATAGTGTATGAAAGATTACGCATACAGTACAGAGATGGATTGTGTATTATTCGTCGCGTTTTAACTAATGTCGAGCAGGAGGATGGACGCCGAGGATAATTGTGTGCATTTGATGGTAGCACAGATAGAATTTCTACCATCAAGCTCGACAGTCGGAAAACCAGTACGGTGAATCCCGGAGATAGGATCCCCGGCGTTAGTAATTCCGAGAATTGACGCCACGTTGCGTGTATGAGTGAGAGGTACTGCGGGGGGTGTGCCGTGTTCACTAAGGCGTGACAAAACATGAGCGTTGCGGTAAG
Source organism: Andricus quercusramuli (assembly GCA_932178445.1). Classification (NCBI taxonomy): domain Eukaryota; kingdom Metazoa; phylum Arthropoda; class Insecta; order Hymenoptera; family Cynipidae; genus Andricus; species Andricus quercusramuli. Next base: position 14,646 of record CAKNXH010056934.1, read on the forward strand.
GCGCTTTGCCCTAACGGCCTACCTGGGTAACTGTGTCATGACGTTGCGGTAGTTCACTCGAAGCGGGAAGCACACATATAGCAAATTAGCACGATGACGAGCTCACGACGACCAGCAGTGGGGCCCCGATGCTTTAAGTCAACTGAAGCCGATGGGATTGATCGGATTATTTCTTGGGATCGAATGAGCCTGTCTTTAACATTAATAACAGCACCATCTAACAAGCGAATATATATCACGAAGTAGTATCTCGAAGTCATTGGAACAATGTTAATGGAGAAGAACAATGAATATCATTTCATTTCAACCAAAAATGTTATATGTATACTACGGTTTAAAATTAATTATTCACTATAAGATTTCTTGTTGATATTCAATTGGAATTCAAACTTTTTCTGAATTTGTGGCGCTGTTGTAGTTACCCAATAGGCTCTACGATTTGACAAAGTAAACAAAGAAGAAGTATTGGATAGGCAGAGATAGAGAATGATCGTTTCGAAACGAAAAGTAGGACCTGTCATTGGAACACAATCGGATCATCTCTGTCTATCTCACATTGTAGAAAGAGAGGTTTGATCCACTTTAGTCACTGGGAGTCCCAACCTCAAACTGTCAAGTATTGTCGTGAGAATTGTGAAAACTGTGGTCTTCGTGGACAGTTAATCTAATACTTATAGAAAAAAAGTGATTTTCTGTTAAATAACTTCTTCGCATGTCTGGTTATGAAATTGCGTCTCATGCATCATGCGCTATATGCAAAAGTGCGTGCTTCCCACTTGAAGTGTTTTCTGTCGGAAGTGTTTCGCTTGCGCATATATAGTTGCGAAATATTCTATGTGTTTTTGGATGCTGCTGTCTTCAAATAATTTAAGCAAGAAACAGAATGTCTGGACCGATTATTCAAGAGAAAGTTCTCCATTTAAACGAGATACTCAGCGGCCCAGAAACGTTAAAAGTGCGTAAGCAGGAAACACATTTATTTTAACGTATAACATTAAACTATCTTCCTCATGTTCCTTAAACATTTAGTTTACCCTTGTCTTAGTATTAGAAAAATAATTTTTCAAATATTTTTCACCGCGCAATGAAATCCAGCGGAAACGGTTCATACGCCCCAAACTGTTTACGTTCGGAGTGAAACCAACTCCAGGGAGTTCGGCCCACCATCAGCCCCAAAACCGAGCCTATCTCCAGGGTTCACTGTACTTGTATAACTCAGTGAAATGGAGTCCGAGCACTTCCAAGGTAAATGGCTGGGAATGGGACTTTCATTAGTCCCATAAACGAGGCTACAGCTATCGAGAATAGGTCTCTGTTTCACTGGCATTTTATCTAGGGATACAGTAAATTGGTCATATTTGATAGCCGGTACCTTTGAAAATTTGTCAATGTACTTTTACCGAGGTTTTGATGGTACGGATCACACCTTATGCTGTAGGTGCCCCCATCATCCACTTGGTTGCAACCTAGTCCGTGAATAGTTGGATAAAATCCAGCTAGGATTTACCCAATATATCAAATTAGGCACGCTGCTCTTATCAGGTCACTTGATTGCATTACAAAAATGCGTCCGTGACTAATAATATATACTGGCACAGCCCTATTCTATTAAAAATAGATTAATAATAGCTCTAGACTATTAAAAAAAAAAAAAATCCAACGAAAAATTCCTTCGACATATTGGACTGTAACCATCTTAATCCCTAATAGTCACACGGGGTGTCCTACACACCACGGGCTTACCGATTTTCCCCAATTATCACGAAACTTAATTTTGAAGCAAAAGTTATTGAAACCTGTTTCAATTGCTTGTACATAAAATATTAATGGTGGCTGAATAAATTTCACTGTGGTTTACGTAAATTTTATAAACATGCATTGAAAACGAAGTAACTGTGGGCTCTCACCGCTAGGCGGCTACCGCTTGCTGGCGCAAGTCTTCTCGCAATCAAAGCGAGGGCTTGCGCCTTCAAATACGGTGTCGAGTCCCTTCCTGCCCAGAGCGTTTGTGGCAGGGTCCATCCACATTGCCATATTGATGATTCCAGTGGCGGACCCGGGATGAAACGCACTCATTCCTTTTTATGGGCTGTGCGGGCAACCATATGCGTCTCATCGAGGCGTGGTTGCCCTGCATCTCTGCCTCTGCCTATTTTATATATAACGCTAGTCGTTATATAACATTTTTTATTACATTTAATAAACCTAAATGAAAATATGAACAAAATTTAAAAATAATTCATGAAACTAAATTTAGAAGTTTTGTATGTGATATACATTGAATATCCATAGGATATTCATGAACATTTACAAAAAATTCAATGCACTATATCCGAAAATAGTTTCAAAACTTACATTGAAATTTCAATAAAGCTATTTAAATTTCAGTGTTGCATTAAATTTCAATGAGTTTTTCACTAACTGTAGTGTAGAAAGCTTCACTAAGATTTTCATGAAATTTCATGAACTTACTTCTAACAGTGTACGCGCGACTCTCGGCTCAGGAATTCGCGGCTTACCCAGATAGCAAGCGTGCGACGCACGTTACTCGCACTGCATGCGAGGCACGCCATGCGTGCCGAAACGCAGCGTTACCGCTCGCACTTCGTGCAGGCACATATGTGCGAGGCATATGAGTCGCATATCGTGATAGGTGAATTATTGAACAAAAATAATATGAATTATTAATATTGTAAAACTACTACGAATTTCAAACATTTTCCCAATATTAAAAAGATGTAAAATATAAATTTTAATTTTAGAAACATATTTGTATTTTTATTGGACAGACAATTTATAAATCACTAAAAAGAAACAAATTTTTGCAAGTTCGATATTAGACAACTATGTGTTTGTTATTTTAATTATTTAAACAGGTTATTTTTAATTTATTTTACCCTGCTCATTCTATATTCACGGATCAGGGTTTAAATAAGAGCAGTTCCAAGTTACCGCCTGATCACGTGGCAAGAAAAATCCATATAACATGGTGTTCCTTTCGGTTGCGGTGGTTAGGCTAGGTCGTTTATCGATTCGTTATTGAATGTTGACAATTTGCAGTCTTCTTGTTCGTGGGCACATAGATATATTTCACAATTTATATGTACGTACAATTTATTTCGGAGTGCAAACGGTTTTCGTGTTCAGTTTATTTTATATTTCATTTGGTATTTTAATACTTAAATTTTGTAATGTATCGTTTGGATCATTTTGACTCGCAATGTATTTCTTTTAAGTGAAAAGAGAGAAATGATTTTTAAACATTGCTATATGTTTATCCAAACGTGTATAGCAAATAAGAGAACACTTTATTTCATAATTGACACATATCCAGTCAGAGTTACGTGAAATTCTGAAAATATTGATTAAATAGTGACACATAACCTCAATTTCTGGTGCGGTAAACAAAACACCGCCGTAGATTGCACTTTTAAAAATCAAAATAATTAGAAAATATACATTGAACATACTGAAAAATTTCCCTACCATACATTCTCCCGATTATTATAGTAGAGAACGCGCAGTTTTCGAAATTATGTATATATATATATATATATATATATATATATATATATATATACATACCGTCCGCAAGAAGCTGCAACGTGTACTCGCACTATACCAGCACGACGTGATATACGCACGACGTGCGACGCACCTGTCACGCATATGAGGACGCATCTGCGTCATTGCTTGCGTGCACGCCGTGCGACAAAATCCACACGAGTGCGACGCATGTGCGTCGCACTATGCGCGCATATTGCTATCTGGGTAGGAATTGCTAGAATTGCTGGCCCACGCAGTTCTCAGCTCAAGGGGCGAGAGACGGTTGCGACTCTCGCTTTGGAAGGGCCGCCGTGCGCGAGTACATAGTCAAGTATATTCCGCAAGATTATGCAATCCAATTAGAAACGGTTGAATTAGGAACAAGGTTATTTGCACGCAACCCCCGACAATGTTCCTAAACCGAGAGTCGGGTGTAGTTAAATTATCATTGAGGCTTTGGAGATATGTTTTGCCTATGTTGTATTGTTTCAATATCACTCATGATTTTTTTTCAGCCAAAAATATCTGAAGGTGTATTTGGAGGTATGACATTTAAGGGTTAAGCCTGAGACATTTAATATAATAATAATAATAATAATAATAATAAACCTAAATCTAATAATAAGCCCTAAACCTAGGACTCTTAACAGAATGGATGCCTTTCTATAGATACACTCCAATGCCCGTTTTAGAAAAACAAGATTAGATCTTATATTGGGATGTGACTATCCAGACGGATCATTACATCCGAGCCACTCGACCTGACATCGTGATGCGAGAGAAAAAAGGTGGAAGAGTCTACCTCATTGACATTGCTTGTCCGTTTAACCGAAATTTGCAGGCAACCTATACAACCAAGATTCATAAGTATAGCGAGCTAAGGCACATGACCGTTGGGTCCATATGTACCCGGAATATGCTCATAAAACCCCTCAGTATTTAAGAGATCAGGTATCCTTCTTGTGAAAAAATGGATATGAAGCACTTTATCAACAAAAAGAGGAGCAACATCCTCCAGCGAACATTCCACCCGTTCTAGCAAGACCAACTTTGCAGATAGCCGATAATGCCAACATGAGAAGTAGGAAATTTGCTCCACGAAGATGTTAATCTCTGGAATCTGAACTGTGTAGTTTACGAGAAGGCGGTCTCCCTGCTTAGCGATAATACAGAAGTAACGATACTTCAGTACGTCTGAGTAAGACTCGCGAGCGTATTGCACAGCATCAGTTCAAAATTGAAACGGCGAGACGACATGCATCAAATGTTCAGTGCGTGATTAGCTACATAACATCAAATAAAAAATTCACTCCAAAAATTAGGGCACTTGCTCGAAACTTAACCGTCAAGCAGCACTGGACGCAAAAAATAAGATCTCTTTCAACAGTGAAACAGCGCCTTGAACGGCGAGTTAAGTGGATACAGGAAAATCCCACCTTTTCCACTCATCCTCCCCGTCTGTTCAATAAAGCGTCACGTGCCGTTAAATATCCGACTAGTCGAGAAGAGATTCAAGTCTTCTGGGAGAAAGTATATGGAGATACTCATCAGCTACATGAAGACGCTTCTGATATATCACTCTTTCGTAACTTTTGCCAAAGGCAAAGGTTACAAGGTCCAGAGGAAGAGTGTCCACTAATTACTGCTGAAGAAGTGAAGAAAGTTATCGCTAAAACTAAGCACTTTTCAGCGCCAGGGCCAGATAAAATCAACAACTTTTGGTGAAAGAAGTTTACTTCTACGCACCAACATCTAGCTCGTATATATACTACTTTCTAAAAACGGAGAACAACCCGTCCCGCAGTGGCTAGTGGAAGGACGCACGGTATTGATCCCTAAGACCGCAGATTTGTCGAGTCCAAAGAACTACAGGCCCCTGGCTTGTTTAAACACCAGCTACAAGCTATTCACTGGCATCCTCAAAGAGAGGATATTAACATCTATCGAACCGGTATGGAGTGTAATAGTTGAACAACGTGGATGCTAGATAAGGCTGGCAGGTTGCAGGGAGAACCTGTCAATAGACAGGTGTATTACCCAGGACTCGATCAGGTATCGACGGAATCTGTCCATGGCTTGGATCGACTACCGCAAGGCATTCGATAACATGAACCATGAGCTACTTATTAAGCTCCTTGAGTGCATGAAGGTGCATAAAAAAATATTGAGACACATAAAAGAGCTTATGCTCTTGTGGCGGACAAGATTTGTCATAAAATCTGACAAAAGACAAGCTATATCACATATAAGAGGGGGGTCTTTCAAGGAGACTCTTGAGGTCCGATAGTTTTCTGCATCTCCTTCTTGCCTCTATCTAATGGGCTCCGAGGAAAAATCTCTGGATACCTATGTGGCCCGCCGAACAGAAGAGAATATAAGGTCAACCACCTTTTATACATGGGCGACCTTAACCCTTAAAGTTATCCCCTCTCTGTGATAACATAAAGAATGAGGGGGGTCGCTGAAGACCCCACCAAAAATTTCTTTATTGTAACAAGGAGTTTTAATATTTTTGCACGAAAATTTTCTTGGATATACTTTTTTTATATCCTTTATAAGATAAAACAAGTTAACATATTTTTTATTTTAACATATAAAAAAAAAATTAAAAACTAAAAAGAAATGGAAAAAATGAATCGCGATTAGAAAAAGGCGGGATCAAAAAGACCCCAGGGATAACTTTAAGGGTTAAACTCGTTGCTTCCTCGAAAGAGGACCTTGACATCCTTGTCGAGGCGGTAAATAGGTATTCTACGGCGATTGGCATGAGCTTCGGACTGGAAAAGTGTGCCTGCATCCACCTATACCATGGAAGACTAAAAACTACATCATCGCGTGACGATCAGGATGTTCAACTCATAGGCGGAAATACCATTCAACATCTTGGTATTGTAGAAACATATACATATCTTGGAATACCGCAAGCGGAAACCCAAAATGTGCGTAAGTTAGAAACGGCCCTTGCAAAAAGGTATCGCCAAATTCACAGGAAAATTTGGGCTTCTGAATTATCTGGAAAGAATAAGATCGAGGCGACCAATATTCTGGCCGTTCCTATACTGCTCTACACGTTTGGTGCAGTAAAATGGAACATCGATGAGTTTAAGCAACACGACCGAAGCACACCCAAGATGATGACAATACATCGAAGTCTTCATCCTAGATCTTCCGTGCCTAGAATACATTTCCCTCGAGATAAAGGGGGTAGAGGCTTGCTAAGCTTAGAGTGTCTAAAAAGCACAGATTCTCTTATGCGACTCGTACATCAACATGAAGTCGCCAATGCTGCGGCGTTTCTATACAGTGCCGCAGATAGGGCCGCAGAGGAGCTTGACCTCACATTTGCTTCCAACGACACTACACTTGGCCTAGCATCACTAACATCTCTAGTGCTCAAAAGTCATATACAGGGAGCAGAACATACGCTTCTACTAAGAGAACATGTTGACAAGCCCCTTCATGGTAAATTCTACGGCATCATACGTAGAGAAGAGCTCTCGATGGGTCTGTCCAACATGTTTCTCAAGTCTGCTGGATTGAGATCGGAGACTGAGGGATTTCTTTTTGCCTGTCGAGACGGTGTTATAGACACCTTAGTTTACCGCGAGCGCATAATGAATATACCTGTAAGCGCTACCAACTGTCGAGCGTGCAAGCAAGAGCCAGAAACACTTGGACATGTTCTCAGTGGACATAGAGAGGCACAATGCGGGTCTAAAAGTGTTATATTACCATCTTAGGCTCTTCTATGGTGTTGATCTATTGCCCGTCTTGCCATACGCCCAGGGGGAACTCGAGTTCGTTGTGGAGAATGAGCAGTGTGAGATCTGCTGGAATTTCTCATTCACCACCACTCAATGTATCAGTGCTACGAAGCCTGATATTGTCCTCCAAGATGTGAAGAACAAGATCATTTACGTGATTGAATCCTCGGCACCAGCCGATGGTTATATCACGGCAAAGGAGGGAGAAAAACGGGCGAAATATCAAGCACTTCTTTTCGAGCTGAGTAGGCTGTACCAAGGCTACAAAGTCCATCTTATAATTCTCATACCCGGCTGTCTCGGAGCTATGAAAGCTTCATTTATCAGCCAACTCAACAAGATTCCGGCTTGCCAGCGTCAGGCTCATTTCATCGCAAACCGGATTCAAAAGGCTGTTCTTATGAGATCACTCCATCTGGTCCATCAACACTGTTCCTCTTAACATTCTACAAAGATTGGTAGCTCTAAAAAAGTATCCAGAGGTGAAACCTTCATCTCCAACTGTCCTGTCTGCCGCGTAAGGTCATCCGCGGCTAAAGACCAGACTCCAAGGAACAGTGTTACCCGATGTTATAACGCGTAAATTTCCCGCTCTTGCTTACTTCTCGGACAGAAGGAGCAGAAGCGGATGACGTACACGTTCCAGTTGCTTCGGGATTGGTTGCTTGAAAGAACCACGATCGTAGCTACCGGAGCCTACAACTTCTCATAATAAAATAAAGAAATAAAGATTTTGGCTCGTTGAAAGCATCAAGAGGCGACTATTGTCATCTTCAACGCTCGCGTCCACTGTGTAAGGATAACAGCGGTAAAAGACGAACTATAACAAACTACACTATGCTCCTAATTTTGTACCTACTAGAACGTCATCGAAAATAGTTTCAGACATCGTATTAAATAAATTTAAGACATCCTCATCTCATCAGGCACTTGACTTAGTCCGTGGCTGATACTGAAAAACCGGGTTCATCCAAGAACAAGTTTAAAAAGAAATAATAATTGAAGAAAGTGCATCGGTGGCTGGGGTAGTTAGGCGCTCGGACTTCACGTTAGAGGTCCGGGGCCCAATCCCTGAGCCGGTAGCTCTGGAAATTTTTCTATGTACTGTTACGGAGGTCCCGGTCGTTCGGATTCTGCCTTAAGCTGTAGGTCCTCTCATCATTCACTTGGCTGTAACACAATATCTCAAATTGATCATACTCCTTTTATCAGATCACTTGATTGCAACAAAAATGCCTTCTACATATTGGGCTGTAACCATCATAGGGCTATTCAAGTATTACGTAAGCATTTTGAGGGATTAAAATTGATATATTTTTAATTCGTTCATTTCAAGCAGGACTAACCGTCACGAATTACGACACATGTATTGCAATTTTATCTTTATAATGCCAGATTATAATTTCACCTTATACACTCATATTGTAAAAGTGTTGTAAAATCCCCAAAATTGTTAACAGTATTTTATGCAAACTTAGCGCCATTTTCTTTACTGGTCACAGCTAAATTTTTCCTAATTATCAGGACTTTTTATCGTGATTTAGTTAAGCAAGTATTGTAATTCGATTCTTGCAATTGAACACAAACTGAATAATTTTGAATTTGACAATTTTATACAAATCAGAACGTTAGAAATTATTTAGGATTCAAAAAGAAAATTAATTAAAACATTTATTAATAAAAGTAATAAAAATTCATGGTGAAAACTGATTCCATTGGCATTTCCCCGCACTTTTCAGTTTTTCAGGTTTAATGACCACCCTGAGTGATATGCAGTAGAAATTAATTCTCGTATTTTGAGTTTCACTTTAAGTATTTATTTTATATTCTTTCAGGATCGACAGGACCACTTAATGAATATTCTGGAGAACTAGGTAGACCAGGATGACCTCAATGGCCCGTAACGTACGTTAAGCAATTTGTGAAAAAAGATGGGAATTTTCTGATAATTCTGGTGGACTTGAAAGTCCTGATTATACTAAATTTACTCGTTTTTTCAGTCTAAATCTCCTTTGAGATCTTCGAAGATGTAAGATGTTCCAGACTACGAAAAAGTATTATAGGAAGTTAGGTATTGGCATTAATACAATGCAAATTACAGCGAATTACAATTACAAATTTAATACCAATACTGCATTTCCTACAATACTTATTCATAAGGATTTCTTGATCTGAAATAGTGAAACTCCATTTTGTAAGAAAAAATTTAGAAAGCTAAACAGTCATTCGTGGATTTTATTATATATATGCTCGTATTATAAAAAAATTTAGCTTGAAAAGTAATTTTGCTCTGAAATTCTTTGACGAATAGTAATGCCAATTTTTATAATATCGCAAAATATTGAACTTCTAGTTTAATTTAAGCAGCAATACCTAATTTTTCCTTTAATGAAATATCTCTCAGTCTATTTATTTGCTTTTAAATGAAGGGTGGAAAGGCGAAAGGAGGTTACTGACCGTTTTCCGAAAAAAAGGTTTTTTGCTAGAATAAAACTTTTTTATCTGTGTTGGCCAACTTAACAACTCGATGAGGTTTCACTATAAAAAAAATGAAAATTCTAATGAATAA
>CAKNXH010056934.1:24924-37300 GCA_932178445.1 Andricus quercusramuli
TTTTTCTCGTCAAACTTTTATCCCCTATAATCAGTAACTCAACATCTCTGAGATCTCGGGGAATCAGCTTACTTTATAATTGGGTATTTCATTTCTTATGACTATATTTTTGGTATCGATTATAAGCAATACATCGACACGGAAGCAGAATTTGTTTTTATATTTCGATTTTGAGTTTATACACAATGTTTTTTCGCCCTCCTGCAAAATTGCCATTTTGTCAGTTACCTCCTTTTGCCTTTCCACCCTTCAAATACAGATCAATTTAAGTATTCGAAATAAACTGACCGATAAGATATTGTGATTAAGCCAAATACAATTTTTAGTAAAAATTAATTTATTTACAAACATGTTTGAAGATTAAAAAAACGGTTTCAAATGAAAATATAAGTAACCTTAAAAAATGATTAGATAAATATTGGAAACTTTCGTGATGAGTAAAATTAGATCGTACATAATATTTCTTGAAACAATTGCGTGATGCTCAATCATGATAACCTCCAGAATGTCTGTTAATGCTGTCATTTGACGGACTCTTATTTTTTATTGAAGACGTTAGAGTCAACTGAAGAATGTGGAGAGCCAATGTAGTTATTAGTAGTTCTTGAGGGAGATCCATGAAATAACTGACGCCTTGCAAATATTCCCTGACTTTGGTCTGATCGATCTCGTATATATTCAGGGCTTCTTGAACGTACGTTGCTTGAATGCGCTTCGTATACTCCATAATAACTTTCTGTTGCTCTACTTCTTACATGCTCCGGGCTTCTTGAATGTATATTGGTAGTGCCTGAACGCCCTTCTTGTTCTCCAGGAGTTGGTCCTGATCTACCTGTTGAATTAATTCTTAGAGGAGAAGATGGGTCTTGTACTGTGGGTAAATTATGCACTGAGGGTGAGCTAATCCCTGCGAAAAAGTCATGGCCTGCAGGTGAGTTATGTAATGCGAGTGAGCTACTATGTTCTGCAGGTGAGATATGCCGTACGGGCGAGGTATGAACTGAAGGAATTCGTTGATTTAAAGGGGTTGAAAATAATTCTGAAGTCAAATCTGTAAAAAAAAACAATCGACTGAATTAATAAATTTAAAAAATTGTTTAAGATACAAAATAAAATTTGTTCAGGAACCGATACAAGAAATTCGGCAAAACAGAGTAACATTTAGGTAAATTCTGACAGAAAAGGTATAAGAATCTACTAAGCAGGTATACGCATTCAATCGTTCACGAAAATGCAGTCATGATTATGATTTGGTTTGCAGAATTTACCGAAATTTCATTCTGTCATAGTGACATTTTTCTTTGAAGAAAAGATAAAAAGTGATGAAATTTAAATACCAGAACGTCCTGATTCTCGATGTTGTCTTTGTTGTGCTGCTGCTTGTCCTATTCTAGTAAGTCTTCGATTAGATCTCCGAAGAGGAGGTGGTGCATTTAATTGAGGAATTCCTTGGTCTGGAGGAGTTACCTCCGATGATTGTGTACTCAATTCTGTTGGAATGCAAAAGATATTTATGAATTCAAAATGCAATTTCTATTCAATTTTATCACATCAAGTATATAAATTCTGCATAACGATTCTGTATATCTTATCATATTGACCTATCCATTTATGAAAGTTTGTCTGGAATTATCAAAATTATTAACATTAGTATACTTACCAAAGGAGTTGAAGAAAACCACAAAGACTAGAAACAGGGCCGAACAGATTAGACTCATTCTGTCTGGTTATTGAGCAAAACTGATCATTTAGAATTTGCCGAATCGTAATGGAAGCTTCTTTCGAAAACTCCGTTATATTTAAGAGCCCACTATCTGGTTATTCAATATAAAATATCACACATATTTAGATAAGGAGTCAAAGCAGATAATTTATTATTCTGAAAACTTCACATCCAAATTTCATAATTTATCTTTGCTTGAATGCGTCAGAATCATATACTTTATCATGTTTGTATAGTGCTGTAAATGTACTTCTAACCCGTTTTTTTTGTTAATACCGAGTGACATGTTTATATACTTTTATATATATCTTTACAGTCTAGTTAAATGGCCTAACTCGACCTTTAATGACAAGATAATTGATGTATGTTCTTTCCATTCCTTCAAAGTCGGAGAAATTAAAATATAAGTTAATGTAAAAAAATCCAAGTTTGCCATACTTTTAGAATTATAGCTATGTAAATATATCAAGAAAATATGAGTAACCTTCAAAAATGATTACATAAATACTGAAAACTTTCGCGATGAGTGAAATTAGATCGTAGATAGTATTAAATAGTAAAAACACTTGTATTTTTACTCATTCACAATATTCCAAAGTTTCACACGGTTTCACACTATTCCAAAAGGAAATTAGTAGATATGTTTTTGCGATCTCATTCATGAGAGTAATGTAATCGTCCATATTTTCAATCTCTAGTTTTTAACTAATCTTTAAGTTTCGGCAGAAGAAATTGCTAATTATCCTAATGGCATTTTTAATTTCGATGAAAATGAAAAAAGTTATATGCTTTTCAACATTTTGCAAATTAAAAAAAATAGGAACAAACTATCTTTCTGATAGATTAAGAAATTTCAACAAAAATCTTTACTAGATATCAAAAAAATATATATTTAGATGCTGTCCTGATGAAAGATTTCGATTAGACCAAAATTCAAAAAGTTAGATAATTTTCAAAATTATGCAATTTTTGTTTTTAAGAGATCCATAAGTTTTAATCGTAATAAGTGCAAGGGATTAAACAATTTTTCCGGTTCATTGATTTTAATAAACAATATGTAGTCTATATTTGTCCTGATAATATAAATAGTAAGAAAATATGAGTGAAGTTTATATAAACACATTTGATTCATTGAGTATATATTATATATAACCTAGATACATACGTATAGTCGTTTACAGATAAACTTCGCATACATATAGTCTTAACATAATTGATATTGTTAAGACAAATATAGACTGCAAATTTATATTAAAATTGATGAACCAACGGAACGACTCAAAATTACAGATATAACCTATCTAGCCAAGAGAGGGTCATTTGACGTAAACAGCGGCGACTCACCATTCAATTAAAAATTGGATTAATTATTAATTTACGCGCAGTTGCTGCTAGAAACTTTTGGTCCTTATGTACCTTCTTTAGCAGTTCATTCACGAGGCAGGTGATCGCAGTATCTCATAACTATTTTATTGCAAATAAGATAATGCGCCCGTCAATCTATCTGCTATAGGTCGCGATTTACGGCACGTTTATAATTCAACACAACCCTTTGCAGTGCATTGCCGCCCATGACCACAGTCATCATGCTTTATCCGCTTTGAAGGCGATCGAGAAGCGAGGAGTGCGCAGTTAGCAACTGCGCACTTCTTTCGTTCACGATAACTTATATTTCGGAAACCATTTAGGAATTCTAGTAAACTATTTGTAATTTTCAGATACCGTTTCTGAATGTCAATAACAATTTAGTAAACGTACTATAAAAGTTATATCATTTTCAGCAACCTCATTTCTTAAAATTCAGTTACTTTAGTATCCTAAATATATCGGAATTTTCCGAAGATTTGTAACAGTGGCAGCGAAATATTTTTCAATATCTATTTCAAATTGACTTGCAAGGGTGCACGTACTTGGTGGGTTGGGGTATACAGCAGAGACATTTTGTTTCATCTTGTTAAAAAAGTTAATGGTTTTTATTTCAAACATTAAATCCTTTTAGGTCCGAGAATTCAAAAGCAGATGAGAGAATAAATTTCATTCAAATTTTAGCATTTTCTTTTCAAAATATTTTTATCAATAAGTCCTCCATTCATTACTCGTACTGGCAAAACATGTACAATTATAAAGCAGAATTAAATTGAACGAAAATCGCGCAACTCGTATCCTGGACTTTAGACCCCAGCAGGGGCCGCTACAGGCGGAGGCAGAGTAGGCGGCCGCCTCCGGGCGCAAAGGGCGAGGGGCGGCCGCTTAAGGAATATTTTTCATATACTTAATGACAGGAATAAGAATTTTTAAGTTTTGTTCAATTAGATTCTAGGGATGTCTAAAATCTGAACGAGATGAGTACATTTCATATTTTGACAACAATAAGAATTCTTAAGTTTCTCAAATTAGATTCTAGGAAAGTCTAAGGTCTAGATTTAATGACAATAGCACTAATTCAGCAAGTGCAGGCATCGAGAATAAAGTGGATCCACCTCTCAAACTGTAATGATGCTAGAGCAATACAATTAGTGGTACTTAGTGCAGGTATCAGCAAAGCAGTAGTTTCTTATGGATAAGGGCTGTTGGCAAGCGAAACATAATTGCGGTGCCAACAGTTAGCTGGACCCCCGTGGAAAGTTACCCTCGGAAAGATAGAGGAAAAGCAATCCCCCCCTCCATGGTTCGAGAAAACAGACCTACAAGTCTAAGTGCTTATAAATTGAAGCACTTGTTCATTAAGAACAAAGTTTTTCTGAAGTTCACATCGTGTGAGAGAAAAGTTTGCTTATTTTGAGATGGCTGATCGCAAAGCGAAACGCCTCTCAGGTGCTCAATATCGCAAGCGAAAAGCTGAACGCGATGAAGAAAACAAAAAAAATTGTTCATTATTTAAATATTTTAAGAGCAAGTCCAGGAACATGAAAATAAGGTATGTTTTCAAGCGAATTATAATGATTTTATCTTTACACTCAGATACCATTTTCAAAAGTTGGAACTCACATAGGCAATTTTTAAAGATGTTGCTAAAGTTCCTTTATATTTATAATGTAAACTTGACAATTTTTTTCTCATAATAACACCAAACTTGGTGCAAAAAGTATCAAAGTTTCAAATAATGATTTTACTTACCACATGATTGAAAAAATTCAAGACGATAATATTTTTATGAATATTATTAAAATTTATTTGGATATGATAAATAATGAAGTTGTACAATCTATGTAAAATTTATACGTTTTCAAAATTTTGCTACTTTTTTGCACCAAGTTTTAACCTAAGGCTGCATCTATCGGAAAAATTCTAAAAATATTTGTAAAATTCAGAAAAATGCTATGGACACTTACCTTTGAAATAAGCCAAGTAAATTTAAAGAAATGTTCATTGTTTCCAAAGTTATTCCTATTTTCCGTAAACATCGAAATTTGATTTTTGTGTGCAATATCTGTTTATTAAATTGACATTTTGCCTACAAATTGATTTTATTAGTCGCAACATTTTATTATCTTTTGGATACAAATATCTCAAGCATGCCACTTTTAAATCGATAGTTGTATTTTCAATCAATTTATACAGTTTTCGATTCATTTTTATATCGATAAACTCCCCTAAAATATTGTTGCGAAAAACTTATTTTTTTAAGAGTTATTAACAATCAAAGTTCTTGATCATTTTTTTTCAAAAATTGATTACTCGCGAACGGTGCATCGAAATTAAATAATTAAGATATGACAATTTTTAATACGAAGTATTCTTCACGCTAAAGAATTTTTCGGTAGTAAAATAAAATAAAAGTATATAATGAAAGAATTCTTCCACGTTCCAACTTCACATTATAAACGAATTTTACCGAACGGCGAAGAAGTTAACAGAGACTGGTTAATTTATTGGACAAAAACAAACTCGTTGTTTTGCTTTCCATGTAAATTATTTAATAATACCGGTATCAGTCTTAAAGGAAATGGTTTTTCTGACTGGAAAAATATTTCCAGAGCCTTAGATCGACATGAAACAAGCAGTATTCACATTAATAACTTTCAAGAATGGACAAATTTGTCCTCAAATTTGAAAGCTAATAAAACGATTGATGCCTCATATCAACGATTTTTAGATTCTGAGGAACGACACTGGTATAAGGTTTTAAATTGGATAGTTGAACTCGTAAAATATCTTGGTAAACAATGTTTAGCATTTCAAGGAAAAGTTGATAAGTTGTACAAGCCAAATAATGGAAATTTTTTGAAATTAATTGAAATGGTTGCCAAGTTTGATGACAGTATAGCTGAACATTTAAGGAGAATACAAATTCAAACTGAAAATGGAAAGAAAGTTCAAGCACATTATCTCGGTAAAAATATTCAAAATGAACTTATTGAAATGTTAGGTGTTTCAGTTAAGAATCAAATTGTAGAAAAATGTATATTAGCTAAGTATTATTCGGTGATACTTGACTGTACTCCTGACAAAAGTCACACTGAACAAGCTTCTATTGTAATTCGTTTTGTTTCATATCCATCGAATGGACCTGTTGAAATTAAAGAAAGATTTCCAGGCTTTGCTTCCGTAGGAAATACTACTGGGGAGGGATTGGCCGAGTTCCTTGTAGGCACGTTAGAGGGTTTGGGTCTGCAGATAAGTAATATTAGAGGTCAATCATATGACAATGGTCCTAATATGGCAGGAAAAAACGTAGGCGTACAAAAAAGAATAAAGGATATAAATCCGCGTGCTTCTTTTGTTCCATGTAATCCTCACAGTTTGAATTTAGTAGTGAACGACTCTGTTAAACAGTCTGTTGATATGTTTGGCTTTTTCTCAATTGTACAAGAATTATAAAATTTGTTTGCCGGATCAACCAAACGCTGGGCAATTTTAATAAAACACTGCACTCAACTTACTTTAAAACCTTTAAGCGGAACTAGATGGGGAAGTAGGACTGATGCTGTGAAACCTCTAAGGTACCAAATAGGCGAAATTCATGACGCGTTATTTGAAATTTACAGTAACGACAATTCAAATACTGAAGTTAGACACATGGCAAAATCATTAATGTCAAAATTACAAGATTTCAAATTTCTATGCTTAGTAGTTTTCTGGCATGATGCTTTATTCAAAATAAACGCAACTAGTAAAACATTACAAAGTGTTAAACTAAATGTAAACTCTGCTTTAAAATCCCTTCAAGAATTGAAGTCCTACTTCATAGAACGTAGATCTGATTCAGGATGTGCTTCACTCTTAACAGATGCTAAGGAATTGACAGAAATTCTAGGCGTTGAAGGGAATTTTAAAGCTGAAGCGCAAATACGTAGGCGAAGAAAAAAAGGTCAATTTTGATTACCAGAATGACGATCATGTAATAGATGATCCAATTAAGAAGTTTCGCGTTGACTGTTTCTACCAGGCCATCGATACAATTATTGTTTGCATAGAAGCACGGTTTCAGATTCTTGATGAATGTCATCATTACTTTGGATTCTTATGTAACATCCATGAACTTCGAATGATGGATGATGAATCTTTGCTGCGAAATTGTGAAGCTTTGCAATTGATTTTAACTGATGGAAATGAGCGCGACATCGATGCCACAGCTTTGCGAGATGAGCTTAGTGTACTTCTACTACACATTACTGAAAATGTGTCACCGATTGTGGTATTAAATTACATTCACGAAAACGGCCTAACGTCAGTTTAGCCAAACACTAATGTTGCTTTGCGAATTCTCCTTACTTTACCCGTTTCCGTCGCAAGTGCCGAAAGGTCGTTTTCGAAATTAAAGATAATAAAAAATTATCTACGTACCACAATGCAAGATGAACGAATGTCAGCTTTAGCTACTATAGCTATAGAACCGGACATACTAGATTTAATTAATTGTGAATCAATCATCCGCGATTTTGCTTTGGCGAAAGCGAGACGTCAACCTTTTACTTGAAATTATGTAAATTGTCACGGTTGACTAATCTTAATGGTTTCTGTAAAATAAATATTTCATTAAACAATAACAAGATCTACTTCACATGATTAATTTCCCTCTCAAAATAATTATGATATAATGTAGTCATTTATCAAACTATCAATTTATTTATAAATTATTTATTATTATTCATTAAAATTATTATTTATTATGATCATCATTAATAATTATAATCATTTATTATTATAATTTTCAATTAGAATAGTTCCAAATACTTTGATTTTAAAATTCATATTAAAAGAGGCGGCGACTTGAAATTTGCCTCCGGGCGGCCGATAGTCTGAAGCGGCCCCTGGACCCCAGACAAGTATCACAGATTAAATCATTCAACTGATATTGACAAAATTGATGAATTGATTTAAAATTTAAAACATCTTAAAATCAGGATAGTTTTGACACAAATACAAATAGATGTCAATTTAGATAATCTATCGCGATGCATGCGAATAATATTATTTTGCAAATCAAATCATTCACGACCTTACTGAAAAATCTGATCATACATAAAAATAGATAAAAATACAATTTTTCGTAACCCCACTTGAGTCAAACTTATTTCATCTTACTCACTGTACATTCCCTCGGTCGATCAAGTTCCTAAGCCTTATACGCTTTGCAAGATGTAACGAGTTCCAATTAAAAAATCCCAAGATTATTGTGTCCTTATAGCTTTCCAATAAAAATTCTCTTTGCCTTTGTATCTTTCAAGACCTAGTGAGATTTATCCAAGATTCAGTCATTTATAATACATCAAGGGATAGTGACACAACTATTCCTCCACACGATTAAGCAAATTAGTTGATCCAATACCAAAAAACCAGTACTTCTATAACTGTTCACCTGTTCTTCTTTGATGATTTAAATTTCTCTTCTTTCTCTCTGGCTCACCAAGCTTAAAGTCTTCAAAAGTACACTATTTACTTGTGCCTAGGCTGTCAGAACGCATTTGAACCATTTCTGGTTTCCTCAGTCTTGTCTCACCCCTTCCTCACATGGAAAACTTAAGAATTAATTTGTCTTGGACGAGGCTCACGTCGAGTGCTACTGAATACAAATTTTTATAGAATTGACTTAGAACCGAACTTTGAACGATCGGAATCAAAGTCTACGGCTTAATGTCTTTTTGATATCATTTTTTTATTAATATTATATTGAAAAACAAACCTGCTTTTAATATTCCGTTCCATTTTTTCTTTATCGTTTTCTTAAGTCTGTATAACCTAATTGTCGAGCGCGAATTGCAAGCGTCGCAATGAGAATGTAATCGTCAACGCCACAGGTTGTTTAAGAACCGTCTTTGAAAGCAAGATGGAAAACAATTTCAGTTACAATGTATAACTGTAGTTCATCACGGGTTTAAAACACAGTTTTCGATTTAAGTTGCAATATTTATGATATTTGAGAAAATGCAGTCGAAGTACATGCATTGCACGTATGAAGACGAGGACGAGAGCGTATATCCACGCACCCTAGAAGCGAAGCGCCGCGCACAACGAGAATGTACCCGGTGCGGTGGGCATGTTGTTTTCGAGCGATCCACCATTAAAAAGAATATTCCAATTTATGTTATATACAAATTTTTATTTGTTGATCCTAATTTAACAATTAAAAATAAACATTTTCCTTAGAAAAGGGCAGAATAAGTTGAAAACAAGAAAACTGAAGATATAATATCAACTCGAAGCAGAACCTGTCGAAAATTCTATTTCATGTAACAGTCAAAATGTTGCAGAATGAATTCACCATCCCAAATTCCAAATTGGTTCATCTCCAAGAACTCAGTCAGCATCCTCTCCAAAATTTAATGCCTTCAAATATTCCACTGTGCTATCCAAATTCACAGGCGTACACGCTATCCACAGCTTAATAAAATCCTCTCGTTTTAAATATTGAAATATTTCAACGAGTACCGGTAAAGATAATTTCATATCAAGAGTCTTCTGGAATAGTTCCATATTTTTTTCGTATAAGACTCTTCTTTCTATGCCTCTCTTAAAACGAGCTTTCAATTCAATTCCATATGTTGGAAACTCTGCGAAGTAACTTTGTAACTTTACTGCTTCCATTATTCTTTCGTTTCTAGAGTAAATTCTTAACTTTTCTGTACTTCCCGCTAAGATATCGAAATACGTAATATTCTTAGCAATCTCAGCAATCTTCATTTTATCAATTTCAGTGCGACAATGATTGGCAAAGGGTTTTACCTCGTCACACTCGATCAACTCAAAATTGTGTTGTTTGGTATCTTTAACTGCGACTTGTAACCTAACTACTTCTTTTGTTATATCCCTAACAATATTTGTTAAGGCCTTGGAACTTCTTTCAGGATAAAGGGACTCGGCTTCACTACTAAAAAATTCATCAAAACCAAATGGTTGACTGCAGCCAGAACATACATCATCATAATCAGAAATATTTACAGGAAACATATCCCTATATGTTGGTCGATAACAGATATTACAAGTCTCGTCAACCATTGAAAGTTTTTTAAAAGCACTCACTCCAGGTGTGTATCCTTTCTCATTGGTTATGTTGACATCAGCTCCTAATTCTAGAAAAAGTTCAATTGCATAATCTTTAGCCGTTAAGGCAGCGGAGTCAAGAACGGATTTTTTCATCTTCTTTGACGTGGCATTCACATCAGCGCCATACTCTAGAAGCAGTTTGATTGTATTCATGATATACGGATTTCGACGCAAGAAATCATCTGCACCATATTCTTCATAATGCCAAAAGACAAGTTGGTCTATGATCATATGAAGAGGTGACATGTCATCTTTATTTTTAGCGTCTACGTCAGCTCCACATCGCAGAAGAAATCGAAGCATTTTTTTACCAGATTTTTCTTCAAGAGCAAAGTGTATTAAAGGATCACCCTTCAGGGTTTTTGATTCGAAAGCAGCACCTTTTCTCAGTAATGTTTTCAAAATTTCGACGTTACCTTTCTTCACAGCATGGAAAAAGGGTGTTAAT
This sequence comes from Andricus quercusramuli, assembly GCA_932178445.1. Lineage (NCBI taxonomy): Eukaryota > Metazoa > Arthropoda > Insecta > Hymenoptera > Cynipidae > Andricus > Andricus quercusramuli. The sequence goes on from CAKNXH010056934.1 coordinate 35,583, forward strand.
TCTTCAGAACAGACAGAATCAATTCGAGCGCTATAATCAATCAACTCACGCACAATCTCTTCGTTCCCCCTTTCTATAGCACAATGGAGAGGAAATTCTTGTTTAGTACTTGCTCGAAGATTGACATTCGCACCAGCTTTCAAGAGAATTTGAACAAGTTTCCAATGTTCCATTTCAACAGCAACACTAAGAGGTGTTACATTTTCAGACATGGAATTTACATCAGCACCGTATTGCAAAAGTATTTCAACGATTTTTGTGTTCCCTACTTCTGCGGCAAAATGAAGCGGCGTGTATCCAGTTGTTGATTCCAAACACGTCTTATAATCACACGTTTCTTCACTAGAAAAAATACGTTCGATGCTCTTCGTAAAATTTACATACGAAGAAAGAACTCTTGCCTTGATATTTGCTCCGTGGTGTAGAAGCATTTCTACAATTCTTTCGTGTCCACCACGAGCAGCAGCAAGAATTGGCGTACAAATAATTTGATCAGAATCAATGTTAATTTTTAAATTGACTTTGGCACCGTATTTCAAAAGCAATTCAACAATATGATCGTGACCTTGCTGGGAAGCTGCGTGAAGCGGAGTTAGATGTGTTTCATAACACATAAAATCATTAGGATCAGCGCCTTTTTCTAGCAAAATCTCTACGACTCTCTTGTGTCCATAGTAAGCAGCTATATATAGCGGAGTGTAAAACTCTTCTGATTTTATCTTACACGAGTGATAGTCAGCATAGCGTTCCAAGAGTTGGAGAACTATTTCGTCATGTCCTTTTTGAGCAGCAATATGAATTGGCAGCAAACCTTTATTTGTTAAGGAGTCTGAAACGGTTCTTTCCAAACAAATTTCAACAATATCTTTGTGACCATTTTCAACAGCAACATGGAGGGGTGTGTAGCCATGTTTATCTACTGAAGTAAGCATAGAAGCAGCCTCAGATTCATGTAACAAGAGTCGAAAGATTACCTTGCATCCGATTTTGGCAGCACAATGTAGTGTTGTTGCTTCCAGTCCTGGCAGCCCTGTAAGAAAAACCACACCCTTTAATTCGAATGCACATGTTATATTAAAAGCTTCTGTATGCTGGGTATTTCCAAAGATATGTTTAAAACATTTCCAGCCATGTCAAACATGATTATTGTCGGGCGGGATTTGGGCTCAAATTTACAGAATTGTAAGTAGCTGACACACTGTAAAAACTAGGATTCGATTTAGAACTTAATTCAGTATTAAAACAGTTCACGCAACAAAATAATCCTACTTCAGTTTGATCCGCCAATCTAATAAAATAAGGTCGATTTGTGGATTGAAATAGGCTCGAAATGAGGATCATCTGTCAATAACTAAATCTAGGACCATTTCGCTGGCCCCACCACCCACGCGAATTCAACTTTTTCTGGGCCAAATATTTAGTGCAGAATTTGTTCAAATTTGTTCAACCAAAATTAGAATTTGTGCAACACTGGAAGTACCAGATAACTCAAAAAAACACTGGCGGGGCCAGCGAATTATCCAAAATCAACTTTATATGAGCGTATTTTTTTCGTCTTAATTTGTTCAAATTTGTGCAACCAAAACCAACCCCAAAAAACTACCCCCTATGCGGCCAACACTATGGCGGGGCCAGCGAAATGTTTCGCTGGCCCCGACAATATCCAAAATCAACTTTATATGAGCGTCTTTTTTTCGTCTTAATTTGTTCAATTTTGT
>CAKNXH010056934.1:42673-70674 GCA_932178445.1 Andricus quercusramuli
AACGTTTCGCTGGCCCCGCCATAGTGTTGGCCGCATAGGGGGTAGTTCTTAGGGGTTGGTTTTGGTTGCACAAATTTGAACAAATGAAGACGAAAAAAATACGCTCATATAAAGTTGATTTTGGATAATGTCGGGGCCAGCGAAACGTTTCGCTGGCCCCGCCAGTGTTTTTTTGAGTTATCTGGTACTTCCAGTGTTGCACATATTCTAATTTTGGTTGAACAAATTTGAACAAATTCTGCACTAAATATTGGGCCCAGAAAAAGTTGAATTTGCGTGGGTGGTGGGGCCAGCGAAATGGTCCTACTAAATCTGATAAAACAAATTCTAATCTGTCGAGTTTAGAAACCAACGTAAACCATAGGGCTGAAGTTCGCGACGTCTGAGTGTGACTGTTCAACACTAATTTTTACGAATTTTTAATTTCATCTATTTTTTGTTTTTTGTAAGAGTGAAGTTTGGAAAAATTGAAACAATGCACCCTCTGAATCAATTTAGTTCACTATCTCGGATCATTTATCAATCTGAAGTTAGCAAACTAAACAAGACAGAAACTGGTACTAAAATAAGATTATTTGTGAGATCATATTAGAACGCCCAAAAAAGGATCCCAGATAAAAATGAATGCCTAGTTTTTACTGTGCACGGCCACGTAGGATTTTTACAAAAATTAGAAAAATCTTTGGAATGATCTACTTAATTTCAACAAAGAAATTGGAAGCAAAATTATTTTTTCTGGTTTGAGTGGGGGATAATACTAGGGCATTTACTGAATCTATTAACACTACTTATGTTTTGAAAGCAAGCATATGTGCGTATATTCCAGGTTTGAATAAAAAGTATATCATATGTGCGGGAATTTCTACGGCTATATGACCTATATTCCATACCGGCCACAAGGGCGCTTTTCATGCGAACGTCCACAAATGTTGTAATACCGTTATAAAGACTTCAATATCAGTATAATTTAATTACTATTTTAATTTTTTCCCATCAACTGTAGGCAAATATCCATTAAAAGAAAGACTTTTTCACAATGTTCGAAATTACTAATACCCACAAATTTATTCAACATTTGTTATGTTTCTGTGGCTTTGCCAGTCCCCTGTTTCCCTTTTTCTCCATATTTTTCTAAAAATCCCCTATAATCCCTACATTTGAGAATTTTGTCAACTTTTTCCCCTTTCACCCTTTTTTTTAAGCTCCAATTAAGTTTTCAAGAATTATAAGAAACAGATGCGCGTCACAATGCTTGCGGAGCTGTGAGCATGCGCAACTAGCGATCTACAATTGATATTTTCTCGAGGACTTTTAGTACTGTGATGATGCATTTATACCGCCCGGTGCTGGCAGAAAATTCCATAAGAGTAAAAGTGATAGAGAGTACATTATGTCCAATTTTCCGCTCTCTATCTCTTTTAATCTTATGGACTTTTTGCTTGCACCGCACCGGTCGGACTTGCACACGTAGAAAATAATTTTTAGAATAATTAAAATTTCAAGTTGAAGAAATTATGCGTAGCTCACAACAGAGAAACGACAATCCAAAACACTATAACAAATTGTCGTTGATTCGCACAAGAAAAATAGAGAAAAGAAAATCTAATATGATTCAGTATCGCGGAAGAAAAAAAAGTATCTCATACTCAAATGACATATCTTCGTTCTTATAACATTTAATTTATATATAAATTGTAATTTTATTTTTTAATAATATTCGTGGTGTTTTATAAGTGTTACATTTAACTTTCTTTTATTACAAATTTTTTTATTTTCATTACGAATGAACTGCTGAACCACTGTGACCCCTGCTTTGCGCGATTCAATTAACATAACCTTATTAGATTTGGTCATCTACTCTTCTAGCTATTGCGACAGATTAAACAGGAGTCGAAGTAACTAAAACCTTATTTAATAAAGAATTTTAATCTTTTACATTGTTTAAAAAATATAAAGTTGAGTGATTTTATAAAACATTTTAGAAGATGGTATAATCTCGTTTTACTGTATGCAAATTACTTTTATTTAAATATAATTAAATTACATTAAATTATAATAATAAATTAAATTGATTAATAAATAAAAAATTTATTAATATTGAGAATTCTTTAAGTAAATTTTCAAAATTAAAAAGTCTTTAATTCTAAAGATTTACAATTCAAGGTTGTTTATTTTAGAATAGATACAATTGAAAATTCTTGAATTTTTAACATATGATATGGGAAAATATAAAATTTTCAAGATTTATATTTTACAGGTACAGGAGAGAGAGGGAAAAGTTTAGGGATCACACTTCGGCGACATGCTACTGTCTTCCCTGCAAAAAAGAAAGTATTGATACGAATTGAATTGAAAAGACTAAGACACCCTGCAAATTCCGCTTTGCGACAATAACGCATTGGACCTATGTGTCAATGCATGTAAATTCGTGAAGACGGTATTTCAATTTTGAATCTTTCTATACGTACAAATACAGTGCAAAAGTCTAAAGTCAGCGAATACACATCAATGCGTCAGCACGAAAACGCTTCAACATTGGTTAATGCGTCTGAATTCGTGAGAGTAAAATACACACTTGAATTCGCCCCAATGCGTCACGGCGAATTCCAGCAAGTTTTGATTTATACAATTTAATCCGTAACAGGAAAACCAATGTGCGGGGCGTATAGAATGTATTGTTAATGTTTAGTAAATTGTCTCGTAGCTCAGTGGCAAGTACTCTGGACTGATACACGAGGGATCGCTGTTTCAAATCTCGACGCATGCACTTTTTATTAATTTTTTTTCTGATTGACCTCGACCACGCATTCATACGAATTCACACGCATTCAATTCGCGCTGTCTCAATTCATCTAAATGCATCTCAATGCGTTCGAAAAAATCAGAAAACGGGATTCACGCGCATTACAAAAATTTTAATTCGCCCCAATCCGTATCAATTCTTTCTTTTTTGCTGGGTTTCAAGCGGAGGTCCTGCCCGTCCTTTACAGTTTACCGTGCTGAAACACTAATAGAAGAAAACGCTGCTGTCAGACAGAGTACGATCTGTTCAGACAGCCAAGCAACACTAACTGCAATAAGGAAACCAGACATAACATCAGAACTGGTTTGGGAATGCAAAAAGGCATTAAACCAACTTGCAGAAAGAAACAATGTGGCTCTCATATGGGTCCCTGGTCACACAGGGATCAAAGGCAAAGAAAAGGCGGACCAGTTGTCAAAATGCGGCGCAGCTAGTGAATACATAGGACCGGAACCGGTACTGGGAATAGCGTCTTGCTCTGTCAGGATGGCCATTAAAAGCTGGAACACCGGGAATACTGGGAAGAAATCCAGGGTTGCCGTTAGGCGAAATCCATCCTGGGCTTTACCTATAGGATAGAAATAGCCAGGGAAATCTTGGGTTTACCCAAGAAAGACATAAGGATAGTGGTACGGATCCTAACTGGGCACACCCACCTGAACGATCACATGCACAAAATGGGGTATAACCCCACGACAGAGTACAAGAAATGCGGCAGGGATGACGAAACATCCCTGCATGTATTATGCCAGTGCCTGGCATTAGCTAGGCTCAGGCAACAGACCCGCGGGGACTATTTTATGGAAACAGATGAAATTATAACGCGATCAGTCGTCGACATACTTTCTTCGTCAAGAGGCTTCGTCAAGAGGCTTCGTCAAGAGGTCTGGGGTCGACTGATGAGAGTGAATAGGTAAGGGAGTGGCACAATAGGCTTCATAGCTTGAGCGCCAGGAGAGCTCTCCATGGGCTTCCCGCCCGTTTTAAGACTAGCTGACTAACTAATTGAAGGTACATTAATTTCGAATGTTTATAGTTTAAAATGATGTAATTTTGGCCTTTTTTTTGAAAATACATATATTGTTTAGCAAACAATAATATATTATATAATTTTGAAGATCTACAATGGCAAATTTTTCAATTTTCAAGATTTTCAATTGAATATTTAAAGTAAAAAATTATTCAATTTTATAGATTTGCTACTGAAAATTCTCCAATTGTGAACATTAAAAACGACAGCGTTGATTTATTTTTGAAATTCTTACAATTTTTTTACATATTTATTAGGGGTGTGCGAAAAAACCCCGACCTGCCTGGGTCGGGTTTTGTGCTGATCATGTCGGGTTTTCGGGTTGCAACCAAACCGCATTTACGAATTTTACAGTAATTATCAGACCTTACACATTTTCATAAGCTTTCATTTGAATTGCTCTGTGGGTACGTGTATATGTCAGGGTCAAGTTTTGCATTCCTATTGTAACACACTTCTGCATATCCAGTCGGTATTTATAGGACCTTTTCGCTAGCCCCACCACCCACGCAAATTCAACTTTCTTTTTTGTCATTTATTTAGTCCAGAATTTGTTCAAAGTTCAAACAAAATTAGAATTTGTGCAACACCGGAAGTACCTGATAACTCAAAAAAACACTGGCGGGGCCAGCGAAACATTTCTCTGGCCCCGACATTATCCAAAATCAACTTTATATGAGCGTATTATTTTCGTCTTAATTTGTTCAAATTTGTGCAACCAGCTCCAACCCCTGAAAACTACCCCCTATGCGGCAAACATTATGGCGGGGCCAGCGAAACGTTTCGCTGGCCCCGACAATATCCAACATCAACTTTATATGAGTGTATTATTTTTGTCTTAATTTGTTCAAATTTGTGCAACCAACTCCAACCTCTAAAAACCACCCCCTATGCGGCAAACATTATGGCGCGGCCAGCGAAACGTTTCGCTGGCCCCGACATTATCCAAAATCAACTTTATATGAGCGTCTTATTTCCGTCTTAATTTATTCAAATTTGTGCAGCCAAGTTTAACCCCTAGAAACTACCCCCTGTGAGGCAAAGATCATTGTGGGGCCAGCTGCGACACTGTCCAAAATCCACTATATAGGAGCGCATTATTTTTGCCTTAATTTGTTCACATTTGTGCAACCAACTCCAGCCGCTGAAAACTACCCTAATATGTTCAAATTTGTGCAAGAAATCTCCACCGTCAAAAACTACCCTCTATGAGGCAAACCTCAATGAGACCAGAAAATGTTTTAAATGGAAAACTCTAGGTTAAATTCACAAGCCCACTTTTTGGAATATTTCATTGAAACAACTAGGGGAGGATTCTATAGGTTGTTTTTAGGGGTTGGAGTTGGTTGCAAAAATTTGAACAAATTAAGACGAAAATAATGCGCCCATATAAAGTTTATTTTGGACAGTGTCGGGTCTGGCGGAATATTTTGCTGGCCCTGCTATGATGTTTGCCGCACAGGGGAAAGTTTTTAAGGGTTAGAGTTGGTTGCACAAAATTGGAGAAATTTAAACGGAAATAATGTACCCATATAAAGTTGATTTTGGATAATCTCAGGGACAGCGAAGCGTTTTGCTGGCCCCGCCATAATGTTTGCCGCATAGAGGGTCGTTTTTAGGGGTTGAAATGGGTTGCACAAATTTGAACAAATCAAGACGAAAATAATACGCTTATATAAAGTTTATTTTCGATAATGTCGGGGCCAGAGAAACGTTTCGCTGGCCCCGCTATAATGTTTGCCGCACAGGGGGTAGTTTTTAGGGGTTGGAGTTGGTTGCCCAAATTTGAACAAATCAAGACGAAAATAATACGCTCATATGAAGTTCATTTCAGATCATTTCGGAGCCAGCGAAACCTTTCGCTGGCCCGGCTAGTGTTTTTTTGTTATCAGGTACTTCCGGTGTTGCACAAATTCTAATTTTGGTTGAACAAATTTGAACAAATTCTGCACTAAATATTTGGCCCAAAAATAGTTGAATTTGCGTGGGTGGTGGGGCCAGCGAAATGGTCCTGTTATGTATGACCTTTGGAGTTTCAAACTTTGGCGTTCATGCGTTTTTGGAGTGCCAATATTTTTGTTTCAGCAAAAAAATGAAGACGGAGGGACGGACGTTCATCTGACCGAAACTATAAGGGTTCCAACCCGGGGCTACGAAAACCGTAAAAAGGGTTTTAATTCGGTCAATCTTATATTGAATGTGGGTTGGCGGACTGAATGCGGGTTGACAGTCCAACCCACAAACCCGACCCAACCCACATCAATTTTTCACACCCCTAATATTTAACATATGTTTGGTTATATGTATAAGAAAAGGAATGGTAATTCAGGTTTCTTGAGTAGTAAGTAACTAATTTATATTTAATAAGACATGACTGACAATATTTGAAAAAATTACGTAATATATTTTATGCAATTTATGGATGGCCCCTTACCTTGATTTATAATCATTTGGACAACATCTGGGTGTCCATTTTCAACAGCAACAAGGAGCGGTGTTTTTCTAGTTGCTTCAAAATGTTGGTTAATGTCTATGGATTTTTGTGAAAGCATTTCAAGAATCTCTTTATTCCCCGTAGCGGCAGCACAGTAAAATAGCAAGAAATCATCTTCTAGTATTGAAGTCTGATTTTGCCGAATAGAGTAATCCAAAAGAATGTTGATTGAGGGTTCATCTTCTTTTTCAGCAGCCAAACGCAACGCTGTTTTCTTATTTTTATCTTGGACGTCATGTTTTGCACCGTGTTTCAAAAGAAAATCAACGACTTGCGAGTGTCCATTTGCGGCAGCAATGTGAAGTGCTGTTTGGCCCTTATCTGTTCTCGCATTAATGTCTGCTTTCTTTTTTAAAATAAATGGCAATATATCCACATTCCCACATTCCGCTGCATATTGAAGCACAGTATATGGGCCTGGGATGGAAAAACATGAATCTTTATAATCATCTAATGTACAATTTATATCCTCTATGTCTAATACTTGATCAAAAATGAAGTCGAAAATTTGACAAACTTCTTCGTCTACGGGTAGCCTGTTAACAATTGTAAAATATATTAAATTACTCGCGGAATCAAGGGGTTTAACCATTTTGAGAGTTTCTAAGTTTCCATAAGCGATAGCTAATCCTGTATTCCAACCGTGCTCTTCAAGGTGCATAGAAGGTGCACTTACTTCTAATACATTATTAATGATCAAAAACTTTGCAATTTCAAACTGCTTGTTGGTTAAGGCAAGGGAAATCATATTTGAACCTTCATGCCATTTCTGTAAATATTCTAAATTTAAAGAACTAGTAATTCGTTTTACTGCTTCCAAATTTCCTTGTTTCACAGCTGTAGCTAGTTCTTGTTGTACTTCTTCGTCCATGTACATTTTTTCTTGTTGCATATTTAATCTGAGCATGTAGTGTTTTAAAGCGGATCCGATTACTGTAGATGTGGACGTGAGTGACTTTGCTACCTCCTATAGAACGAAAATAATTTTTATATGTAATTTATTAAAGAGCTTGAAAGAAATACTAATGGAAGTTTCAGACTCATTGTCAATCCGAATGGAAGGCAGTCGGTCTGATTATGATTTCGGCAAATTAAATTAAAAGTTTTGTATTTCTCAACAAGTAATAGAAAGCTTAAATGACTAAACTTTCTAGCATCGATAATGGAAATCAATATGTACATCGTCTGTCAGTTGTTAAAGCACAGCTTATAGTATTCTATAGGGAACTAGACAGAGTTTTCAGCAGTCTAGTAACCATTCCTGGACCCACCGTATTCAATAACGTTTGGGCAGCACCTTGAGCATCGAGAATACCAGATTGCAGGGAGGAGCTGATAACTGCGTTCGAAACCCGGGTTCAATTCTCAGAAACTACGTTTTTGTCATCGAGCTCGACTTTTTCTGTTTCAGCAAATAAATGTTCATAAGTTTCGTTTAAAACTTAGTGAATATATCTTTGTATATTATATAAATGTAAGTTTATAAAATAAAAAGTGACTTTGTTGCCTCGACCATGCTGTCAGTTTCCTACTGCAGATACGTATATAGGAGCCTATGGCGGATCATGTTACGAATGTATTTAAATTTGCGGAAGTCGCTCGGGTAGGTCCGGCGGTGCAGTCGCATTGGTGGCGAGTGCGGCGCGTTTCCGCGGAGAGACAGAGTTCTTGAGACGACGAGAGGTTAAGGTGGTAAAACAGAGAACGGGTTGTTTGCGACGGACATAGTTTCATCGGCAGGAGCCATCTTGGATGCCACAAGACAGAGGCTTAGCATGATGGGCGAGCATCGAAAGTTTGGCGTTTCTCGCGCGATTAGCGACCATTTTATGCTGGACAGCAGTTACGTCGGAAGGCGTGTAGAGGGTGCTAGGATTCTGGACCCGTTTGAGCACTTTGCGTAAAGCATGGAAGGCGGAGTAAAAATGCGCGCAATGGTGAATGAGGCTCCAGCGGAAGAGTTGACGCTTGTGTAGGAGGAGGTTCAACGACAACAGCGACGTCATCAAGAGGACAAAAACAAATATGAGTGTCAGCTAGCGGCCTTCAATGCCCAACTTGAGCATTTAAAGCAGGCTCGAGAGTTACCACCATTATCGCAAGCATCAGCAGCAAGTGGGGCGGGAAATGACGTCACAGCTCAGGCTCTTCGCTCAATCGGAAGCGTTCTACAAACACAATCAGATTGGTTCCACCAGATGTTGGCAGAAGCCTGAACTGGAGGTGTAACACAGCCGTCTCGTGGGCTTGCGGATCCTCGATCGTTAGTACATGAGTTTAACGGAAGCGAATGATCACCGGAAGAATCACGAGCGTGGCGTGCAGAATTGGAAAACGCAGAAGTGACATTTGGTCTCGGAGATGCTTTTGCTTACAGTGTTGCTCAGGCGCGAATGAAATTTTTAGCGTTGACGTGACTCCTTAATAAAGGAGACAAAGTGAAAGACTGGACAACGTTGAAGCGCGAATTTACGTCCATATTTACGACAACTCTCGACACGGCGGATAAGTACGAGGTTATGGTGGCGCGTGTGCAAGGGCCAAAAGAAAGTGCCCGTGATTTCGTAATAGATAAAGTGTGGCTGTGTTCAGGACTTAACGTATCAGTATGTGAGGTGCATAACGTCGGTGCACGAGCGGTGTGGTCAAGGAGCGCAGGCGACCAGTTAATTGGTCATGAGCTTTGGACCACTGATGAAATAGTCCAGGCTGCAGTGGCGTATGAGCGTCATGAGATGGGTCGACGGAGCCGGATTGAAAAGTCTAAGCAGGCCGGAGGCAGGAGCGATACAGGGTGAGAGTGGCGAGAGAAAAGATGACCCAAAGAAAATAACACCAAGCCACGGACGGATGCTAACGAGTCGTCTCATCGTATGTCAGTAAATGACTGAAAATGTTATAATCGGACTGGGATCAGTTTTCCATGGAACTAAGATGTGCACTCTCAGAGGTTCCCAGGCCAATTCGAGACGAGGACACCCTGCAGATAGCAGCCAAAACTTTCACGGAAGCCAACAAAGCAACTTATGAAAGTAATTGTCGACCTACAAGAGTCCGAAAGGCTGGGGAGACACACTGGTGGAATTGAAAACTCGAAGAGCTTCGCAGGGTCACCAGAGAGAGGTTCAGACAAGCCAGTACTGGCAAAACGAAGGAACTATGGACGTCATTCACAACGATGAGGGACGAATACAGAGATGCAATACGTAAGGCAACGCGGGAGAGCTGGACCAACTTTTGCACAGACATCGAGAAGGGATCTGCGGCGGCTAGACTGGACAGGCTGCTTTCTCGAAATCCGGACGCTATTCTCGGCACTCTGAGATTACCCGGAGGCGGATACTCAGAGTCGGACGGGGATACCTTGGCCCATCTGATCAGGGCACATTTTCTAAGCTTTTCAAGGTCTGGAGAAGGGGGGACGGCAACTCAGAGGCAAGCAAAGTCACCTGTGGCCCAACTTGGCCCCAAAAGACGACTGGCCAACGGGATTGTCACCCCTGTCAGGATCAGGTGGGCCCTCAAATCCTTCAGTCCTTACAAGTCTGCGGGCCCGGATGGCATATATCCAGCCCTCTTACAGAGGGCTGGAGAGATCATCATAGGGCCGTTAGTGAGACTTGCTAGGGCTAGTTTGACTAACTAACTTCTTCCCTATTAAAAACAGTGGAAAGACTTGCGAATATGTATATATCCGCGATAAGGTCTTGTCAAGCAGACCGCTCCACAAGGAGAAACACGCCTACAGGGCTGGTCACTTGACGGAGACAGCCCTAATCGGAGCAGTAAACGTAATTGAAGGTCAATTAAAGGAGAAAGGCCTTGCGATTGGAACCTTTATGGACATCGAAGGAGCCTTCAATAACACCTCTGGAGAGGTGATCAGGGCGGCCATGATTATACATGGTGTGCCTACTGAAGTCGTGGAATGGACGTGCCACATGTTGGCCAACAGGAATCTAACCACGACTAAGGGTGATGTCACTCGAAGTGGAACCATTGACTCGGGATGTCCGCAGGGGGGAGTTTTATCGCTCTTGCTGTGGTGCCTGGTAGTGGATGAATTGCTTCATCTACTATCGTGTCAGGGCCTTCACGTCATAGGCTGCGCGGACGATATATTGGTTATCGTGCGCGGTCAGCATCTGGATGTGCTCTTCGGAGTAATGCAGCAAGCACTGATGATAGTAGATTCATGGTGCAAGAAAACTGGATTATTGGTTCATCCGAGTAAGACAGATGCAGTTGTTTTCACCAGAAGGTACAAGTGCGGAACTACGGGTACATTGTCACTTGGAGGACAACTGCTGGAAATCAAAGAACGAGCTAAATATCTAGGAGTAATTTTGGATAAGAAGCTGTCATGGAATGAGCACCTGGAAAGCAAGTGCAAGAAGCTAGTAGCGAACCTATGACTCTGTAGGAGAGCCATAGGGAAAAGCTGGGTTCGAGCTGTCCACTGTAAAGTCTCGACTGGAAAGGATCAGGGGACTGATTTTGAGAGGCGTCACCGGAGCCTCGAAGTCGACGCCCACGATGACACTGGGGGCACTAATAGGCTAAGAGCACCTCCATCTTACCATCGAGGCCATGGCTGCGAAGGCGACCTGGAGGCTAAAGGTGAATGACAGAAGGATCTCGACAGCAGTGAAGATCCCAGTCGACATCGCGATAAGGCCTACCCTGAACATGCCCAGGGACAAAATGGTCACTCGCCACCTCTTCGACAAGAAGTATCGAAGTAGCCTATCCACGAAGGAGGAATGGGTTAACGGCGACGCATACCTGCCCTGTGATGGAGACAACTGGTCTACAGATGGCTCCAGGAACGAGGAGAATCCAGGAGCCGGCGTATATCGTAGAAGGAATTTGAATGGGCTTCACAATTGAGATGTGGTCCTACGCCACAGTTCTACAATCTGAGATTATGGCCATACTCCAGTGTGCCTACAAGGCAAGGGAGTACGGCAATAAAAGGAACATCCGTATCTGCTCAGAGACAGCAGGGCTGCTATATTGGCCTTGAATGGAACAACGACTACGTGGCTATTAGTATGGGAATGCTTTGAGGCACTAAATACGTTAGCGACCGAAAACCGAGTCACTCTGCTATGGATCCCTGGACACAGTGGCTTCAAGGGCAATGAGATATCGGATAGGCTAGCCAACCTAGCAGTAGGAAAAAATTTTACTGGACCCGAGCCAGTGGTAGGTATTTCCAGCAGGTCAGTCAATTAAGTAATCAACAGTTGGCTGACTGAGGAAGATCAGAATGAGTGGGACTTGGACTCTGGTTGCAGACAGGCCAAAACATTCTTGGGCCCAAAGCTTAACTCCAACCGAGCTAGGGAAATACTCAAGCTCGGGAGGAATAAAATCAAAGTCCTAACAGAACTATTCATAGGACATGGGAAGTTAGGATATCACAGACATAAGATAGGGCTTGCAGAAAGACCCTCTGTCGTCTGTGCGGAAAGGATAATGAGACATCTACTCACATCCTTTGTTACTGCCCTGCAGTTGCGGGGAAACGTCTAACTCTCACAGGTAATTACTTTATCAGTGAGTCAGAGATATCAGCCAAAAGCGTGAATGCGGTCCTATCTTTATGGAGAGGGCTATGGGGTCATGCTTAGGCTCACAAGGGGACGCAACGGGATTACCCAAGCGTCAGGGGCTGCTAAGGTCTCAACCCAGAACGAATAAAAAATAAAATTAAAAAAAACGCGACAACGCATATATCGCGAGACTATGACAAACCGCGTAAGTTAATCACATGTTATTCCTGTAAGAAAGAAGGTCATGTTTCTTCGAGATGTCCCAATGGGGGAAGTAGCGCGGCTAGTTCTAAGGTAAATGCAATCATGTACCCAAGTGAAAGTGAGTCGATGGATAAATTTGTTCGTCAGGTGCGAGTGGGAGGCCGGGCACTGACAGCCCTTCTTCACATGGGTGCGTCGGTTTGTACGGTCAGATTAACAGTAGTATTGAGCGAGGGGTGAAAAATGACCCGAGACATAGCCCTGATTGGTGGGTTTGGTAATCGTGCAGTACAGTCTTCTGGAACTGTAACAGAAAGTGTAGAGTTCGATAACTTGCGGCCTTTTCAGTTAACCATCAATGTAGTTCCAGATACAGCTCAGCGATTCGACATTATTTTGGGCCGTCTCTTTACTGATGCATCAGACTTAGGTTATACGCGTATAGGAAATGAGGTAAAGAGAAATGAAGTAAACAACATTAATGTTTTGACTAAAGACGTCATGATGCCGATGTCAATCATTAATGTGGGTGATATGCAGGCCCCCTTACGGATCTTTTGAAGGAAAAACAGGAGCTTCAATGGGGCGAGATTCAACAAAAGGCATTTGAGGGAATCAAATCTGCTCGAATAGTGCGGCCCGTTCTAAAAGTATATATCCCGCATACGTAAGGCCTGAGTTTTATACCGATCACTCCAGTCGTTTGAAGCTTCTTCCTATAGCTTGGTCGCTTCAGAGAGTCATACCGTTTTTGATTGGAATACCGTTCGTGATCGTAACAGATTGTCAGTGCCTGGTCCACCTAAATACATGGAAAACTCAAAATGCACAATTGGCTCGTCCGGTTAGCGAAATTGCGGAGTTAGATTTTGACATTGAGCATCGTAGTGGGGATCAGATGCGACACGTCGACACACTCTCAAGGACCCCGATTGAGCAAGCGAACGAGAAAGAATGCATTGCCTGACTAATGTCGATTACGACAGAGGAAGATGAAATTTTAATTTTCCAGCGATCTGATCCAGTTGTTAACGAGTTAATCGAAATTCTGAAAAGGAAAGAGTGTGAGTGATCAAAGGATGAGCGAACATAATTAAGAGAAATTGTTTTAAGCAATGGCTTATTGTAGAAGGGAATGGAGAGGAAGTAGAGAAGTATGAGGTTCCACGTGCAATGGGAAAGGCTCTTGTGATCAGATATCACGACTTAATTAATAATTTTTGTGTGAATGAAATAGTCGAGAGGATAAGAAAATATTTTTACTTTCCAGGGTTTTGAAGTTACGTTAAGGTACACGTTAAGCATTGTTTTGGTTGCATCAGAGCGAAACGAATGTTGGGTAGAGGAGAAGGGGAATTGCGCCTCATTCCTACGGGTCGCCGGCCGTTTGAGATCATTCACCTGGAGCACTTGGGACCTTTTCCCACGTCGACAAAATAAATATGTACTGGGGCTTATCGATAACCTCACCAAATTTGTTCAACTTTTCCCGTTTAGAAATTTTAGTGCTAATGTAACTGTTGAACAGGCTGCAAAATGTGTAGAAAAATTCAGAGCACCCACCAGGCTGGTGTCTGATCGCGGAACAAGGGTAGGAATGGAACAAGTGTCTGCTAAAGACTGAGCGTGATCTGAATACAAGCGTAAGTGTATCGATGGGTAAGACGCTGTGTGAGGCTCTATTGGGATATAATCCCCGTTTCGCAGAAGGTTCATGGAGAGACGTAACAAAGGGCGGCGAATTGTGCCATGCACCCGAAGTTGCACAAAAAGGAATACTTCAAAATATTGAAAAAGCGCAGCAAAAATATAAACAGCGTTATGATGCGAATCGTCTCCTAAGTGTAAGATTTAATCTCGGTGATATAGTTTTTATGACAAGAAAATCCGTCGCTACCGGTGAATCAACTAAGCTTCAGGCTGGCTTTACTGAGCCGTTGGTGATTGTCAGTGAAGGTTATAATGATATATATAAAGTCCGAAAATGGAATGAATCGCGTCACAGATCCTTTGAAACAACAGCCCACGTAACTCAGCTGAAGCTCTGGAGACCCGAAAATGAATTGCAGTATGGGTGAGAGAGTGAACTAGAAGGTGAGAATGTTAATCAAGAGGTGGATGAGAGTATCGTAAAGGCGAGCGCTGCAACTTTAAGTGAGTCAGAGAATGAGTCAAAGTCCGAATCCAAAAGACAGGAACGGCAAGTAGAACAGTTTGTAAATAGAGAACGTAGATCTGCTCGTCAGTGACAAGAATCCAAATACCTTGACGATTATGTACAGTATATGTAATATTCTATTTCAAGAATTTTGATTAGTAATTTGTTGTATTAAAATATTATAACAACAAAAATTCAAGATAGTTTTTGAATTCTATAAGGGTTGGAGGGCCAAACTCAAAAAGGATGGCCGAATGTTAAGAATATATTTAAATTTTCGGAAGTCGGTTGTGTGGATCCGGCGGTGCACTCGCATTGGTGGTGAGTCCGGCGCGTTCCCGCGGAGAGACAGAGTTCTTGAGAGCACGAGAGGGTGAGGTGATAAAACAGAGAACTGGTCATTTGCGACGGACAGTATGCTGTGCCGATTACCAACCCTTTTTTAACTGTGTTCATTTTTCTACAACTGGCTTTACCAATAAAAGTCGCTGAACTTGTTAATTTTCTTATCTTCGGTGTAGTGACTGAGTTAACCCGAAAATCTCAAGCCCTAGTTACTACAAAGATATTAGTACCTGGATGCAGCAAGGGATTAGTAGGGCCACTTACCGGTAGTTGGCGCTCCAGGCAATTTTGTGGTCGTTGCATATATATATATAATATATATACACTGGAACTCCCATACCTGCATGACCGATTACTGATTTAAGTGGAAATCCAAATATGGATGCGGGGAGGTGAAGAGGTGAAAGAGAGGTACGACGAGCTCGGCAGTGCCGTCAAGTGCCGTTGCTAGAAAGTGGGAAGTACCCTATAGCCGTAAGCGGACAGAATGTTTATAAAAGTATGTTGATGTCATTAGAGAATTTAAAAATCTAATAAGCAAAAAAAACGAATTCTCAAATTTCAGGAAATAAAATGTACTTAAGACTCTCACATAATCTAAATATTATTATATAATATATTTATTCATATAATTATTTGTAATAATATAATTTATAAAACTTAATTTGCAATAACACAATTAGAGCTTTATTTTCATTTTCAATGAATTTATATTTTTAAGTTCGCAAACAGCTACATATTTACAACGCATAAAAACATCTTTGTTTATTATAAGGAATGGATTGTTCACTTTCACATTTGTTCACTAAAATACAATTAAACCACCATTCCACGAATAAAAGACGGACTTAATTTATTTCTTATATTTTTAATTTATAAATATATCACTCCAGCAAAGTATATTTTTTGTAGAGTAAAATTATTTAATTATTTTTAATTTTCTGTAGAATTAATTATTTCAGTGCACTGGATAAATTCACAAATTAAAAAACCATTCTTCATAATAAAAAAAATTAAGTATTTTTTCATCATTTTAAATAGCGCGCGAAAAGCAACCAATCAGATGCAAACTTGCAAACGTAGCAAATCATATAATCGCACCATACGCGACGCATGCGCATCATTGTGGAGCCAGCGCTGCCCCACGTTGGAAATACCGATAGTCACGGCGCTGAAATGTTTACAAATTTGCGAACCCTTTATCTGCGACTTCACATACCGAGCTGTCGCACGAATGGGAGTTCCAGTGTAGCTATAATTCCAGTGTTACGGGCACATACCTGTAGAGGCACTGTGAAAGCCGCTTATTTTCGTGGCGCCAAGTCGTAGATTTTTAAATCCATATTTTTAATAATCTACTTTTCTTCCAAAAATGAGGGAAAATATAATTAGGACAATAATCAAAGAGTTTATTTGAATTATTGAAAACTGATTCGATGTTGTATAAGTCCTCAAAATGTACATATTTATTAACTGTGCCTTCATATCTTATCCAAAATTATTCCTATTGTTCTATAAAAGTCCAAATTGTTCAAAATCCCAATATTATTCTTCCTTCTTAAAAAGTGTTGAATAATAATTTAAATATATTACGAACTTCTGTTAAAATTTGGACTTTTGTAACAAAATGGATCCAGGGACCAAACAAAAAATACCGAAAAAATGAAAATAACCAATACATAAATTGATGAGAAGTAAAATTACCGAATTATAAATGTCAGAATTTTTTAAATTATAAAATTCAATTTCATTGAATTATAAAAATTTTAAAATTGTACAATTAACAAATAATAATTAGCTAAATTAATTAGTAAATATTTCTGATAAGTAATTCCTTAATTTTATTTTGTGAATTGAAGAATTTTTGGGGTATTTATTAATTTCTTATTTGTACAATTCTGAATTTTTATAAATCTTTAAATTTGGATTTCGGAAACTTGAAGTTAGGGCACATAAAATTCGTTATTTTTAATTTATTCGTCAATAAATTTGTCAATTCGTGTAATAGGGATCCATTTCTTTTCGGTATTTTCGGTTAGTCTCTGGATCCAACAAAATAAATCTTTGCACAGGATTCAAGAAAGTAACATTTTCATTGAAGTACAATATGAAAAGGATAGTTCTTTTCGCATCTGTCAATTTTTTCTCGTTTAAAAAAACCATAAGAAATATAACAGGTAATTATTTCAACTAAAAATAACTGAATATTGAAATTGAATTTTCACTGAGTAAAATTTCATAATTAATTACAAGATTATTTCTAAACCATTACATTTCCTATTGGCTACCGCATTCGTTTCAGGATACATTTTTTTTTTGTTTGAAAAATAAATTTTTCAAACAAGAAAAGTTCAATAAATTTGAAAAAAAATTATCTTTCTAGGAGTTATAATTGCTTAGAGTTAACTTGGTTAATTCTGAAATTCCATTTTATGAAATATTTCGTTTATATTCAATTAAATACAATTTTTATTCATAAATAAATAATAAAAAGAATAAAATATATAAATGAATAATATTGATAATTTTGATTAAAAATGTCAATTGCTTCTATTATATTATATTATCTATTTATTGTGGCATTTGACTTAACCCATTTTTCCCTCTCAACGGATCGTTCACCTTGGCGCATGTGGTAATCCTTAAATTAAGTTGTATACGGTAAAAAATTTTAATTCAGGGACACAATTTCTCAATTATTTATCTCTAAAAATTATTCTTAAATCATTCAAATTTATTTGCCATTTTATTTGGTTTCTAATAGTCATACAAAATACCTATTTATTACAAAAAAATTAATACTTCATTCATTAATATAGTACTGCCAGAGTACTGCATAATTTATAGGATAATCCTCGTGAGAGAGCTCAGTGAACTGTGGAGATTTAATATATCATTTCATTTTATTTATTTAACTGAGTTTTAAATTAAATTTTACTATTTATGATAAAAATAACAGTCTTTTTTTCTCATTTCTTTTAATCTACTCTCCACCGTTCAAGCCATCAAACAATCCAAATACTGTCATTTTTAATTTATAGTAATAAAAATCCGTATTTTAATTAACATATCTGTTAATCTGTTTTAATATGTTGAAAAAACCTAATATACGTAAATTCTAAATTATTATTATTCTTCGCTAATTGGCTATAAATCACCTGAATGGTTAAGTAAGGGCCATCGAAAATGTTGAATGTCCAAGCGAAAATAAATATGATTACTTCTGGAATCTTTGCCATTGAATTCATGTGAGTTCTTTTTAATTCAGAGACTCTGACAGCCCTGAGAATAATCAATTAAAAATTTATCAATTTGCATTCAAAATTATTTTATTCCATTTACCAAATATTATGTATAAAAATTATTACAAGATTAGAAATTTGGTCTTTAAATATTAATGGGCAGGGAAAATCGAAATTAATAAATATTATTCAATATTACTTGGAAGTATCTTCGTGTTTAAGTTTGACTTAAGGTTAAAAACTTTAAATACCTAAATGATAATTAACAATTGGCCCTTATCTGAATAGGATGAGATGCCAGTGGTCGCAAGTACTTATGAAAAGTACATGTCGGGAGGCGAAAGGCTCGATATAAGAAGCGACAACGAAGGAGAAGATGTAGAACTA
Organism: Andricus quercusramuli; assembly: GCA_932178445.1. Lineage (NCBI taxonomy): Eukaryota > Metazoa > Arthropoda > Insecta > Hymenoptera > Cynipidae > Andricus > Andricus quercusramuli. The sequence continues at coordinate 60,895 of CAKNXH010056934.1, forward strand.
TAATAACTATAATAACTATAATAACATAACTATAGTCTGAAAGTTTCTTTGAAAGTTTGTCAATTGAAGCAATTGAATAAAGAATTTTACAATAATATTTTGTAAACTGTTTTTATTTGACGCTATTATTAATTCTGAATCACAAAATTTGCATAGAATTTCTTTTGCTTTTAATACAACTAGTTCTTCAAAAAATGTATCACTCGAACGAAATTAATGTCATTAAATGAAAATTTACTTTATGTCATTATGGGTTCGATATTAAAATTGATGTATTTTCTTGTAAATTTGTCTTTCCAGGTACATAATTATTCTTTTTGATTACAAATTCAACTACTCAGTTTAAAGTAGTTATATGTACTTAGCTAAAAATGTATTTTATTAAGTGAAAATCCGTCTCCTCGATTGAATAATTAATTATTTCGATAAAAATGACTTTTTTTTAGTTGAAAATAAATGTTTCTAAATGCAAATTGAACCATTCCATTTTTGGTTACAATTTGTTCGTTTTTAGTATAAAATTCCTCTTTTTTTTGTTGAAAATTCGTCTCTTTCGAAAGAAATTTTATTTTTCTTAAAATTCTATTATTTGTTTGAAAATTAATGTTTTTGTTCGATATTATTCTTTTTAGCTTCAAAATTAAACTATTTTGTATAAACTCGTCTTTACAGTTTGAAACTTTCATTATTTTCACTAAAACATTTATCTTTTTTATAAAAAATAATTTTCTTAGTAAACTTTTTTTATAAAAAAGCATATTTTCGAGCTGAAAATTGAACTGCAGATAATTTATCTTTTTAGATTCAAAATACAACAATTATCTTAAAAGTTCGTTTTTTGAATTAGACTTCTTGGTGGAAAATTCATCTTTATATTATTATTATTATTTATGTGTATATAGATATTATTTATATATTAATATAGTTATATTTTGTAAAAAATTCCTTTTATACTTGAATTCGACTAGTTGAAAATTGTTTTTTTTTTTTCTTTGTAAATTAATGTTTAAACTGAAAATTTAATGATTCCATTTAATCTGTTTTGTTGAAAATTCATCTTGTTGTTTAGGGATTCAATTAATTTGTTGAAAATTTGTCTTTTTCGGTTGAATTCGGTTGCTTATAATTTAGAATTGAAATCTTTTTTTGGATAAGATATAACCTATTACATGTTTCATTGAGCATTAATTTTTTGGTTGAAAAATCAACTAATACTTGCTGTTTAAAGTTGAACTATACTTCATAAAAAAATCTTCCGAACGGTTATCATGACATACAATTATGTGTAATGTATACCATTAAGCCATTTCCCTTTCGGGGTAGGCATGACACTACCCGATTCGGGTAGTGTTTCTAGGTGGATAGTTTCTTGTAGTAAAATAACTGCAAGTGTGGGCTCACCACACCCAAGACAAGTCAACAGCACGCAGTAGTATTCCCGAACGGTCACCCATCCAAGTACTAACCACGCCGACCACTGCTTAACTTCAGTGATCTAACGAGAACTGGTTTTTTCAGCGTGGTACGGCCGTTGGCCGTTAACTAATGTTAACCAAAAAATCTTCTGATCGCTTAACATGAAATATAATTATATGTCATATATGTTAGGCGATCGGAAGATTTTTGTACAAATTAAAACTCAATTGGGTACAAATGCCAGTAACAAATTGTTTGAAGTATTATGTACAGTAAAGCACGTTACTTTGCACTATAAAGTTACTTAAATATTGTATTTCGTGGACGGTACCGTTTAATTCTTGAAATGAGTAACGCGCGTTGCCGTGTTACCGTTATTACCAGAATAATGTAATATTCCGGGTAACGCGTGTTACTATCGAACATTGAAACTATGTAAAAGTTACCTCTAGCTTTCCATGTTTTTTATCATTTCGTTTAAATGAGTGCCAATAAATCTTCAGTAGAAAGTGACCATAAATGGTAATGAAAATTAATTTTTTTATTCAAAAAGTGGTGTTTTTTAATTTCTGGGGGAGGTTTTTTAACTTTTCTATACATTTCCTTTTTATCATCCTTTCTCACCACTTTCTACGATATATAGGCAAAACCAAAAATTTTTCTATCCAACCTGTGAAAAACTACGTATTTTACCGTAGAAAGATAGACTGAGGGACAGAAAAAGATAAGAGTCTCGGCCACAAAATGATAGAGAAAGAGATTGAAAAAAATTGGAATTAGTAATAGAAAGATAGACTGAGGGATAGACAAAGATAAGAATCTCGGCCACAAAAGGATAGAGAGAAAGATTGAAAAATATTGGAATTAGTAGTAGAAAGATAGACTGAGGGACAGAAAAAGATAAGAGTATCGGCCACAGAAGAATAGAGAAAGAGATTAAAAAATATTGAAGTTCGTAAAAGATAGATAGACTAAGGGATTGAAAAGATAAGAGACTCGTTCACGAAAGGATAGAGAAGGAGATCGAAAAAGATTGAAATTCGTAGTAGAAAGATAGACTGAGGGATAGAAAAAGATAAGAGTCTCGACCACAGAAGGATAGAGAAAGAGATTGAAAAATATTGAAGTTCGTAGTAGAAAGATAGACTGAGGGATAAAAAAAGATAAGAGACTCGGCCACAAAATTATAGAGAAATATATTTAAAAAGATTGAAGTTCGTAAAAGATAGATAGACTAAGGGATTGAAAAATATAAGAGACTCGTTCACGAAAGGATAGAGAAGGAGATAGAAAAAGATTGAAATTTGTAGTAGAAAGATAGACTGAGGGATAGAAAAAGATAAAAGTCTCGGCCACAGAAGGATAGAGAGAGATTGAAAAAGATTGAAGTTCGTAAAAGATAGATAGACTAAGGGATTGAATAAGAATCCGAACTCGGATTGACCAAAAACGATTTTCAATCCGAATGAATCCGATTCAATCTGAACTCGGATTCATTCGGATTGAAAATTCGTTTCGGATTCATTCGGTTTGGAAGTTCGGATTGAACCGGATTGAGTCGGATTAATTTTTGATCGATTGGGATCAAACGGAATGTAAAAATATGTCGGATTAGTTCGAATTAACTCGGATTGGTTCGGATACAGATTCCGGAATGATTCGGATGATTTTGGATTGGTTCGGAAGGAATTCCTATCCAATACTTTCGCCAGGGAGGGTATCCCCTGGCGGACCGAACGAACGGAGCGGATACGCTACAGCGTATCCTTATAGTATCCACATCGTATCCTCTCCGTATCATGCAAGAAAAACTCATTAAAAAAGAAAGATTAACATTTCAATTGTTGAAATTCGGATTCTACGTGAAATTTTGAGTTAAAAGGTCACAGAGTGATCGCAATGATTTTTCTTGCAACATTAAAAACTTTAAAAAATATAATACCTATCGATAACGTGGGCTGAAGGCGACTTCAAACGCATCGTCGACGGATAAAGCCTATGAACTGCTACTGAATGACGATGCGTTTCAAGTCGCCTTCAGCGCACGTCATCGATAAGTATTATATTTATTAAAAGTTTTTAATGTTGCAAGAAAAGCTATTGCGATTACTCTGTGACCTTTTAACTCAAAATTTCACGTAGAATCCGAATTTCAACAATTGAAATGTTAATCTTTCTTTTTTAATGAGTTTTTCTTGCATGATACGGAGAGGATACGATGTGGATACTATAAGGATACGCTGTAGCGTATCCGCTCCGTTCGTTCGGTCCGCCAGGGCGATCCAAGAAAAAGGGTGAGTATTTTTGCGAAGGAAACCTTTATGAATATGGTTAAAAATAATGATTGACCGATTTTCACTGCAAAAAATCTCAAGGAAATTTCTATTCCGTTTTGGAAACTTTGCCCTTATCACAGGGGTTGGAATTTTTCATAATGTTTTAATGAGAAACCAATCAATTACATTTTTTGATTTGAGGAAAAATATACTTGTATGTATAAAAAAGTGGTTCCGGATATAAGAAATTTGTGTAGTTTTGATCTTGAAATCAAAAGCAAAGCCGATAATAAAATAAGCTAATTATTTACATGTACATGTTCAGACTAATCAAGATAATTTAAAAGTGTAATTAAATTCCTTTTTTTACTTACATTTATTCATAATCAAATGCAAGGAATATTTTTTTCTTTGATCCGTTCTAATTATTTCTTGGTTTCTTCTCGTATATAACCCACTGATGCCAATACTGGCGCCTTTTGCTACTGCGCTTGCGTTCGGGCCGCGCACTGGTTGGCCGCAGTTGGCGCGCAATTCAAAATTAGAACTAAAAACAATTCTTGTAATTTAAATGAATAATTATTGAAAAATGCACAAGAATATATATAAATTGGACAACTTCTGATTTTAGACAAAAAAAAAACTTATAAGACATATATTTTTTGAATAACAGTTTAATTTCTTCGACTTCCAAAGAATAACTTACATTTCACTAAGCATTTGATTTCAGAAGTTGCACCATTTATATACATTCTTGTGCATTTTTCAATAATTATTCATTAAAATTACAAGAATTGTTTTTTACTCCAATTTTGAATTGCGCGCCAACTGCGGCCAACCAGAGCGCGGCCCGAACGCAAGCGCAGTAGCAAAAGGCGCCAGTATTGGCATCAGTGATATAACCTCGATAACCTCTAATGGTGCTGTCACACCTCTGCCTGCCTTCCTGGGGCAGGCAGAAAGGTTGTAAGAGTAAAAGAGATAGAAAGTATTTTTTGTCCAATTTTGCGCTCTCTATCTCTTTTACTCTTACAACTTTTCTGCCTGCACCAGGCAGGCAGGCAGAGGTGTGAAAGCACCATAACCCTCCAACTTCTATTAAGCCGGAAACAGAAGACAGAAGCATCATGATGCCGTGGATCAGATTTTTAAAGGCGGGATAATTTAAATATTCAAAGAATTCTAAACACTAATTTTACACTATTATTTCATCTTGCTTTTTCAGTAATTATTGAAATTGCGTATTTATTGAATAAGCTCTTACCCCTAAATAATTTTATTGAATCAAATAATACTTGACATAAACTTTGCGCAATTTAAATTTGATTTTTTAAAGATTTGAATTTCATATTTTTATTATTATAATTAGTTATTCAAAGTAACTTAAATTTTAATAAATTTGACTAAAAATATTGAGAGTGCAAAGCTTTTTTAAGTGCTACTACATTATATATAATGTTTTTCGGTTAAAAATTAATCTTTTTTTCTTGAGGATTCATTATGTTGATAATTTGTCTTTTTTGAAAGGATTCAACATTTTTTTTGTAATAAAGATCTTTACCGACTGAAATATCAGCTATTACATTTTTTATTGAGAATATATCTTTTTGGTTTGAAAATTCAACTATTTGGTTGGAGATTAACTTTTTTATTTGAATTTTGATTTTGACATCTGAAATTTTCAAAAATCCTTTTCAATTTTCTCAAATATCTTAGGAACATTATATTTAGATTACCTTAAAAATAAATAACCAAACAAATTAAAAAATAGTCCTTCAAAACGTTTATTTTATATCCAAAATTATTTTACTTCCCAAATCAAAAAACTACATGTGCGCGTAGCGTGCGATTGACGATGCCAGTAGGGTTTAAAAATTTCCCTACATAGAAAAAAAGAAATTAAAGTATATATTCAGAAAAATAATTAATCATTTTTATGAAATCAGTCAATTTTAAAATGCTCATCAAATCGTAAAGTCTTTTTTATTAAAATTACAGAATCTCAAGTCGTAAAACAATGAAAATTTCGATACATGCCATTTTTGCCTTAATTATTCACAATTAAATTGCGGCGACGTTTATTATAAGTGAGGTGCTTACGAACTACAGTTAAATATCTTGAAAACAATTTTCTGAATTAAATGATAAATTGCATCAAAATAAACTCTTATAGTCTAACATTATTTCAAACCGAAAAACGCATGAATATTCCTAAATATAAACTGAAAACCGGTAAGATAATAAAAAAGGTCTATATTGATTTTTGAATTCATGAACAAATTATAATTTTAGTTTGTCCTTATCTTAACTAGCAATACAAGGAAGAAGTCATGTTTCTTAAATACGATGTAATAATGCAATACTTCTTAAAATTACATTTTAAGAAAACGTAGATCCATTGCGCAAAAAAACTAAAAAAACGTGTTTTGGGTTCTTAAACCCAGTACATACACGCTAGGCATAAATTATGCAATTCCTTGAGACTGAGGTAATCCGTCACTTCCCAAGCAATCAGCCTTGGTACCTCAAATCCTAAAGCTCTCCTCAGAGGTACGTAACTCTGTTCCACCAGAGTATACCTCTTCATACCTATCTGAATTCGACTCTTTAAAAATTCCGCATATAATGGAAATCGTTTTTGATCACTTTCATCTTGCAGATTTCCCATGATCATCGCATTTCTTGCATAGAAGGACAGCATTCTTTCTTCAGCTATCAGAACGTCGAAATAAGTAACGCCATTAGCAATTTTGCAGAGTTTCATTGCTTCAATTTCTTTTTGGCAGAGATCAAAATAAGGATACACAAATTCGCTCTTAACTGTGGTCAGATTTCGCTGATGAATAAACTTTCCAGCAGCATCTAGCCTTGCTATTATCCGAGTTATTGATCGTGCGATCGATCTATATGGTGCAATGGTTTTATCAGAAAGCCGCAGATCTGAATAATCAGAATCTGTTAAAAAATAGACTTTTCCTTGTTCCCTTAAGTCACCTCTAAAAAGAAGAGAATTATCTACAAATGATTTTATTCTCTTCATAGGGTATATGAGCGGTGTGTCTCCATTATTATCTGGTGTGTTGACGTCAGCTCCGTTTTCCAACAATACATCGACTTCTTCAAAATTTCCAGCTCTAATAGTGCAGTGAAGGATTGTGTCTCCAGATACCTCTGACCACTCGTTAACGTCAGCCCCGTTCTTCGCAAACTTTCTAAAAAGCCAAAGCATTTTTTGTACAAGCTCTCTACATGATAGTGATCTTATATTATTTACTGCATAAAACGTCGAAGCTTCTGACATACAATGACGAAGCAACGTGTAATTCTCTTTGCTCCTGGCGTCGACGTCGGCGCCACATCTCAGAAGAAATTCTACCATCTCACAACTTATTGGCATCTTAATTGCATTGTGCAACCAAGAATGGCCCTCCTGGTCTTGTGCATCGAAAGGAACTCCGTTAGCAATCAAGGCTTTGGCACTTTCTACTATACTATTTTTCACAGCGAGAGAAAAGGGGGTGTATCCTTTTCTACACAAAGAATTAATACGTGCGCCATGTTTAATGAGGCTTGTTATTATATCCTTGTTGCCAACTTCAACCGCCAGGTGAAGAGGGTAATCAAAATCCTTAAGGCTAATATTGGCGAATGCTCCCTTTTGCAGAAGCAGCTCGACTATGTTAGGATTATTCATCATAACTGCTATGTGTAATGGCGTGAGGCTTTCATTCGATTTGTCGAGGAGAGAATTTCCTTTGAAACGCCCAAATTTCCACCTGTGAAAAAGTATCACAATTAAATTTTGAAGAATTAAAAATCTCAGTGATTCGCATATAAAGGAAAGATAGTTTATTTGAGAATATCAAGTAATTTATTTTGAAACAATAAAAAACTGTGAAACCCGAGGTTTTTCAAATTTAATTTATTCAAATTTAAGTATTTCAAAATAAGAACCATTATTTCCAAATACTGATTTCAGTTGCAATCATTTTTTATTTTTTTAATTCATAGTTCAAGTTCATTTACTTTCAAATTTCACAGTCTGAGATTTTGAAGTTTTCTTCCTTTTTATTAATATTTATTTTTTAGGTTTATTTGTTTTTTGCTTTGTTTTTAAGGTTATGTAAATATAATTTTTCTAAGACTCTTGAAAGAACTTCAAGAAGACTTTCGTAAATTTCAAATATTTTCAGGGTGTCCAGCGATTCTTAGGAACGAAATTCAAGGTATTTTCCAGGGTTTCCAGGTCAAGAAGTCAAGTTTTTCCAGGTCTCCTTTTTTACATCAAATAATGAAATAATCATTTGTTATCCAAGTAAAGAATGAGCTGTTTCATTTTTTATTGGTCAATAATTTCTAAGAAAGGCAGAACCAAAAATAAACAAATTCTTAATTTTTTGCGAACATAAGTCGTCTTTGAAAACCTTGAAATCTTTGAAATCTTTGTCAATTCGCTGAAATCTCTTGAAGTACTCAAAATCGATGTGAAATCTTGAAATTTCTGTTAAATCTTTTGGAATTTTTTCAAAATTTTGTAAAATATTTGAAATCTTTGAAAATTTTAAAATCCTTGAAACCTTTGAAATTTGTAGAAATCTTTTGAAATTTTTATGAAATCTTTGAAATATTTCTGAAAGCTTTCTTTAATCTTTGTTTGTGAAATCTTTCGTATTCGTTTGAAGTCATCGAAATCTTTGAAATCGTTTAAAATCTTTGAAATGTTTTGAAACCTTTAGAACTCTTGTATTATTTTGATATCTTTATGAAATTTCTATGAAATCTTTCTGAAATCTTTTCTATTCATTAAAAATCATAACAATATTTTCAATCTGTGTAAAATCTGAAAAATCTAGTTCACTATAAACTATAAAACCTTTGAAATCTTTTGAAAGTTTTAAAATGTTTGGAAATGTTCGAAATCTTTGTGAAATCTTTGAAATCTGGTTTACATGCCTTTTTTAAATCTTTGAAATCCTTGCAATCTTTATGAAATGTTCGAAATCTTTGGGAATTTGTTGTGACATTTCTCAAATCATTATCTAATCTTTTAAAATATTTGTGAAATTTTTCTCACATCTTTGTTTGTGAAATCTTTTTTATTCGTTGAAATCAGTGAATTAATAGTGAAATCTTTCCAAATCTTCTAAAATATTTTTAAACCTTTTGAAATCATTTCAAATCTTCGAAACATTCTATTCTATTCATTCTATTCATTCATTTCACGGTCAAGTTTTAATTTTCAACAAAAAAAAAAGGATTTTCAACAAAAAAAAAAACGGATTTTCAACAAAATAGTTAAACTTTCAACCGGACAGATGAATTTTTAAATAAAATTATGAATCTTCAACTAGAATAGATAAATTTTAAACCAAAAAGATGAATTTTCTACTAAAACGATGAATACTTAACTGGAACACTTGAATTTTCAACCAAACATATGAATTTTCAAACAAGATTAATTTTCAAGTAAAAATATTAATTTTTGAACAAAAAATACAATTTTTCAACAAAATACATGAATTTTTAACCAAATAGGTGAATTTTGAACTAACAAAATAATATTTTTCAACCGAAAATGGAATAGTAACATTTTTAGTTGAAAAAATTAATTTTAACTTAAACATAAGAGTTTTCAACTAAAACAATGAATCTTCAACTGAAATAGTTGATTTTTAAACCAGAAAGATGAATTTTCAACTAAAAAATGATGAATTTTAAAGAAGATTAATTTTCAAATAAAAAGATCGATTTTACACCAAAAAATGCAATTTTTTTAACAAAATACGTAAATTTTTAACGAAATAATATACTTTTTAATTGAAGAAGACAAACAAATGAAAAGCATTCAAAGGAAAAAAAAGTTTTCAATCAAACAGCTCATTTTTCAATCAAAGAGATGAATTTTTAATTAAAACGATGAATATTCAAAAAAAAATTTAACAAAAGAGTTTAACTTTCAACCAAATAATTTTATTTCCAGCCCAAAAGATGAATATGTAATAGAAATGATAAATACTTAACTGGAATACTTGAATTTTTAACCGAATAGAAGAATTTTTAAACAAGAAGATTAACTTTCAAATAAAAA